>WJFB01000340.1:0-71195 GCA_009870185.1 Pygmarrhopalites habei | reverse complement strand
AGATTTAATCCCAGAATACCTCAATTTCATGAGAGGAGTAGTCGACAGTGAAGATCTACCCTTGAACATTTCTCGTGAGATGCTCCAACAAAACAAAATCCTCAAAGTCATTCGTAAGAACTTGGTCAAGAAATGTTTGGAACTATTCGATGAGATCGCTGAGGACAAGGAGAATTGGAAGAAATTTTACGAACAATTCTCTAAAAATCTCAAGTTGGGCATCCATGAAGATACACAAAACCGCAAAAAACTTTCTGAATTATTACGATTCTCAACTTCCGCTTCTGGTGATGAACAGTGCAGTCTTAAGGATTACGTCTCCCGAATGAAGGAAAATCAAAAACACATTTACTACATTACTGGTAAATATTTCCTTTTTTTATTAAAACCTTATTCATATGTAAAAATATTTATGATGATTCATTACCGGTGTCTAGGCTTCTGAATAGAATGATTATACTTTGTGAATGTGACTGAAATAATACGCACTGCATATTAATACAAATAAAAAAGATAATTTCACCAACATACTAAAATTGTAAAAAAAATTTCTCTTTAATTCTTTAGGGGAGACCAAGGACACAGTAGCCAACTCTGCATTCGTTGAACGTGTGAGGAAGCGAGGATTTGAGGTTGTCTACATGACTGAACCCATTGATGAGTATGTTGTACAACAATTGAAGGAATTTGACGGCAAACAACTCGTCAGCGTCACCAAGGAAGGTCTTGAACTCCCCGAGGATGAGGAGGAAAAGAAGAAATTTGAAGAAGCCAAGGCTAAATTTGAGGGTCTCTGCAAAGTCATGAAGGATATCCTGGACAAGAAAGTAGAAAAGGTCGTGGTCTCAAACAGGTAAAAAAATCAAGTCTTTTTTACAATTAATTTTCCTGGAAATTTTTTCCAATTTGTACGTTATACTCAAATGATGATTACATAGTTCAGCAGATCATGATGAAGACTTTATGTGCATTTTGTCTTTCGCTCCTATCTGAAGAGTTTAATCAATTTAATTTTAGCATAAAGAAGGGCATTTTCGTTATTATTGAATTTGTTACTAAATGTGTATTTCATTCTGTAGATTGGTTGACAGCCCTTGCTGTATTGTCACATCCCAGTATGGTTGGTCTGCTAATCATGGAACGAATCATGAAGGCTCAGGCACTCCGAGACTCCTCTGCAATGGGATACATGGCGGCCAAGAAGCACTTAGAAATCAACCCTGACCATTCCGTTATTGAATCACTTAGACAAAAAGCCGAGGCAAACAAGAATGACAAAAGTGTGAAGGATCTCGTTATGCTACTTTTTGAAACATCTCTCTTGTCATCTGGATTCACCCTTGAAGAACCAGGGGTAAGTTTTTATCCACATTTTGTGACATTATATATTTTTTTGCTTCTTTAGTCCTGTGAATTGTCATTAATTACTCATTTTTTAACTATAGGTCCATGCCTCCCGCATTTACCGAATGATCAAATTGGGTCTTGGTATCGATGAAGATGATGAAGAGAAGGCTGCGGAAGAGGAACCCGCTGCTGACGATGACATGCCACCACTGGATGGAGACAAGGAAGATGCGTCTCACATGGAAGAAGTTGATTAAACCTTGTCGTTGGTCTGCTTCTATTTAGTTAGCCTTTCTTGTATTTTACTATTCTGTTTTTTTACTAAAAAGTTCAAGTTATCAATCGTACACGTGTACCGGAACAGGCAGGTTACCTTCACAAAACATCAATTATGTAGAGACGTAGGTTGGTAAGTATGTATGTTCGCCGTTCTCTTGACGCTTCGATAGTTATAAATTACGAATACCGTTGAGTTGTACTAGTGAAAGAACTGAATTTGTAAAGAAAACATAAACCATGTGAATTCCTTAAATAAATTTCTCAACAATTGAAACAATTGCGTTGTTGTGAGCATTATTATTGAATAAAGTTTATTCAATTTTGCACAGATATGATTTTGATGGTTTAAAAATAAAAATTTTTACCAACTTTTCCTAGTAATTACTGATGCACGTAGTGAGTTAATAAGTAGGGAAATTTATCCATTCGAAATGATCGGCTACCACTGTATTTGGATTTATGTATTTAAGCTTTGCTACTTAGCACAGGAGGCAGTAAGGCTAGTAAGAGTATTGCGTAGAACTAAACTACTATATTTGTTCAAGCCAGAGTAGAATAATGAATTGAATCCTCCCTTGTCTCTACGTTTACATTTGTTTCTGAGCTGACATGAATAAATCCTTGTTATCTTGTCTCTGTTAAATCTTCATTAAGACAGAAATATTGTGATTATAGAAATGTTTAATTTAGGTACTTATTTTGTGTGCTGAGATGGTACACAAGGCGTCCAGGTTTTCGAACGCTGCTGCAATGGTTATTGCATTGTGGTCCAATTCCATTGTGGAAAAGATTAATAGCGAGAGAGAAAGGAGAACATCCTCCCATTAATATCCTTTTGAAAAATTTCTTTCTAATGAATCTCTCGTCCTTATAAAGTTTTAAAGGCTTAAAATAGGCAAGCGACGTATACATTGTGTAAATAATCTGCGTCCTTAAAAATTGTGAACGGTTTATTTTTGACTTTGAGGGAGAAATTCTCATCCGTTATAGACGTAGACGAGCTCCGTTGAATTTACGAATGTGTCTGCTTATTATTATTATGTAGGTACTTAATTAAATGAATAATATGTCAGAAGGTGTGGTCACCATCTTTCAGGACCTAAAATTCAGGTGCTCACAAATTCATGTCTCACGCTGTTTCAATGACTTTCACCGAAAATAAATCCGCTAGAAAATTAGACTGGATATGTTCCCCCCATTGTACACCCATGGCAAATTGCAACTGGCAATGAGATCACCGAACGACTTTCGTAATTACGTGAAAATACAGTTACGATCACTTCTATAAAGTTTATTTGCATAATAAATACCCCTTTCTAACATTTTCTAGACAAATTATTTTCTTCGCTTTGTCGCTTTCTCCCACTTTCTCCCTCTGCATCAGGTTGAGTCAACCTCTTTTACAATCAGTATGTATTTCAGCGTTGGCATTGTGCTATTAATTAGTAAACAATTTGAAGATGTAGTCTGTTAGCATTTTGGTAAATACAATTGAGCGCACAAAACAACAACATTGTGACTCATTTATGATTATGACCGCCATGTTGAGTTGAAAGGAAAATGTATGGAGAAAGCTATTATCTTACACATATTACATAATATTGAGCAATCGTTTACTCTCCATCTTTCTGATTTGGAAGTCTACCCACCTCAACAATAATAATCATAACTCGTGTATGCATTGGGATCTAAAATAATTTTATTTTTGCTGTCTCTTCTTGTACATGCTGTATTTCCAGCTCATACACAAAATTCTTCGGAAGATTATTAATACACTGTGTATGTACTCAAGTGAGAGAAATATTATAGGCTAAACATCTTTATCATAAGCTTTCCCTTCCTTCTCCCCGTGTCTGAACTCTTGATATGTGAGGAAGCTAAGTAGATTCCACGTATATTTTCCTTTGTCGGGAAGAAATAGATGATAATAATACATGTAAAATATGACAAAGGAATTAACACGGATTTATCTCTCCATCAAGACGAGTGAAGAATGAGAGGGAAGATTCCTTTCTCCTCCTTCAGGCATCACGAAACTTCCATGCGGAGAATATGTGTAGTCCTGAAATGGATTTTCACACCAGACTCTTGTACATACGACTTTCTCCCCATATTAATTAATATTCACAAGAATGCAACGTGTAATCTACAGCTTATCTTTAATAACTGGTCAGTACAAATTCAAGTAAACTTGTAATCTCATTTGAAAAAACGAACCATTTAAAAATATAACTGTCGGATCACGTTCAATTTTCCAATTTCCTTCAACCATTGTGTCCCGACACTCCACAATACAAGGCATAATATTTCCTATAATATTCCTAATTATCAAAATTGGTGAATCAAATGAATATTCAAACACCCAATATTGTTTGATTGTGAGACACAACGTGCGTCATCCGACAGGGGAAATGACATTTACATGAAAACATCAATACTTACACATAAAGTGTATAGTCAGACAGAGACTGACGTCATCAAAAATTATTTTTAATTGAAACCGAGACTACAATCAAACAATATTTATTGTTTGTTCCTGTTTAAATTTGCTGACATTTCATCTCCAGTCATTCTACCACATCTAAAAGCACAATAATGTAACTTCCTACTCTAGTAGAAAATTAACTACTCATACAGACCCGAGAGAGAGAGAGAGAGAGAGAGAAAGTCAGAGAAATTGGATGAGGACGTTCAAACACAATTTCATCATGTTAGATCTATTTATTACTATTATTATTTTCATCCAAGTTGCTTACATACAGTCAACAAGAAGGGTTTTGTGAAAGTGAATTTGTAGGTGTTTATACTTTAAAATTATTCCTTCTGGCCATTTTTGTGGATGTGATGGAGACTCGTCAGGTCTTTCATCACAAGTGTGTGTGTGTGGGTACGTGTAAGAAGACAGCTTAACAATTTCTTCCTAGAAGAGAGAGAGAGAGGAAACTGAGAGCTGAGAAGAGGAAAGATCTTCGTTGAAATTCCTTTGTTTTCCAAATCTGTAGTCTCAAATATACTCCTTAGTCACATCATCTCAATTTCATCTCATCAGTCTGCCAAGGGAGAGTGAAAGCGTGTGTGTGTGTGTGGGTATGCCACTATTTTACAAGATTTCGTCTTCTAGTAGATGGAAAGTAAAGTCCCGGGAGGCTAATCTGATGGATGGATTAATGTCCTGGCAAGGTATAACGATATTAAGCCATGTGTAACGTAACGTCAACCAGTTTCCTATAAATTCGCTTACTACAACTGTGATTTCTCCCTCGTCTTCTCCTCCCTCCTCCTCCTCCTCCGCCACTTTCTACTGCCCAGAAGAACCTACTTCCACAAATTAAAATCTAGTGCTTACAATGCAATTCCACAACCGTTCATCCTTGAAGAGACTCTCTGTGTAAGCAAAATGAACACACACAAGTACACGCGGAGAGAGAGAGAGAGAGAGAGATTCAATCGGGTTATTTTTCACGGTTTGGATTTACACATCAGACTCAAACTCTCTCATCGTCCATTATTCTATTGATCCAGGAATAATAACCATGTTCCAATTAAACTGTCACCCGGATCATGTTCCAATATTTCATCACTAGACAACAGCTGCTGGACATCCATTTACACAATGGTCAGTAAAGTATTTTGGAGCTCATTCCCATTATTTACTCTTCCTTTGATGAATTCCCAAACACAAGGAATCTATACAATTGTAACTCATAAATAAATAAGGTGATAGACGGATATCCATCACACCCATCGGCCTCATGTGTTGTACTTGTGTGGTCCTTTGAACCCTTCAAATAAACATGGGATTGGGAATACGGATGTGTGCACTAAATCCTTGTATTTTGAAACATTTTTTTGACAAATGTTCCCTTCACACGTATAGACACACTCCTTTGTTCCTCCTCCTCCTCTTCTTTGTTTCATCCTTGAAGAGAGTATTGAAATGCAATACCACAGATGTGGTCCGTTTGGTCATGGTGTTTACATTACCACCTCTGTTTGACTTGATCGCGCCAGGCAGGTCAAAGAAAAGGATCATTTACTACTTGCTTTTGACACAGACCTCTCTCTCTCTCTCTTGAATCAACACACATGGATACACACACACCTTGACTACAAGTACAAATCAAGTTGATAAAGTCAAATATAAACGGAAGCTTTGTACATAAAGTGTCTACTGTAGTGTGTAATGCCACGTGCAGAAAGAGAAACCACACACAAAAACATGCAATTTGTCACCTTATAATTACATTGTACTTTGAAGAAAGCCACACTCCGACACTCGTATCAACAAATTGTCCTCCATTTTTTTGCATTGACTGATTACACTTCAAAAATAACTTCAATGATTCATCACAAAGAAAGACAAGTGAAATTAGCTTTGTTAAAAATTGTAACACATCCAATTTACCAGTTTATTTTACTGCGTCTTAATAATTTGTCTCGGGTTAAAAGTTTTAAAAGTAAGGTAACTGGTAAACGTCTTTTCCTAAAAGGGAGACACCATTTTTCAAAGTGAGTCATTATTTTTGTTGCAGAGTGAAGAAATGTGTGCCGTACGTACATTAGATCCCTTTTCTACTTGGTTGGTTTTGTTATCACAATTTTTTTTCTGTTGATTTTTCCAACAAGTAAATGACTAAATAAATGAGCTTGTCACTTTACATATGTATTGATGCATTCTATGGTTCATGATGACCCACTAAATCAAAGCATCATTACTTGTACTGTGGGTCATTACTTGCCAAAAAAGGGAAAAGAAAAAGAGAGAAAGGAAAGAAAAATCTGGTTTATAGAATCTATAGAATATCCATTATGACTGACCAATAGAAATTCTCTCTCTTTTTCTCTGTCTGCAAAGGTTAGAGTAGCCACATGAACTGGAGCAGACCCTCATTTTGTCCTCAAAAAATTAGTTGCGACAGCTCGTTTTTACTTGTCTAAACTATTTTTCCACTTCCCTTTCCTTTTTTTGCAAAAATAGAATGTCCTCTTGATGTCCAATCTATCCCTGGATAAAGTCTGGCTATGGAAAGGAGAAGAAAAGGGAAGAAAAAATACATGAAAGCCTTTTACGCCACATTGCTGGCACAATCTCAATCTCTAGAGCCGAACTGGACAGAGGGAATACCAAGAAATTTCCCCGGTGGGTCAGTGAATTTTTAGCATTAACTTCATATACGTAGTACATATATATCGAGATTCCGGTACGACTAACTGAGGCCACTAACCTCCCCTCATTCCTTTATACATCACACACATATTATATTTTTTCCGGTGAATTTTTTGGCCTCCAAATTCCCCCCCAGTCAATCTCAAATGACACTTTGCTTCCTGAACCTAAACTTTGTTACAGATTCCCATTCATTTTTTGATTTATTTAAACGATTCTCCTCATTTCCTCTCCCAGACACAAAGTAATGGAACCTGTCATCAATGAAGAATCATAGCCAATCCCAAAACAGTGTAATTACAATTTTTATGCCTTTTAACTGGTGTAATTAATTTTAATAGGCTTTATTTAGCATATCTCCAGCATAACATTATTCAAAATTGTATGTAAATTACAGTGCAAAGAACATCCAAAATGCTACGTCATTTTCCTACTTCTCAAAGTATAATAAATATAAACTTGTGTCCGTTTCATGTTTGCAGCATTCGAGAATTCGCACAAAGTCAATTTTTAAAACATCAACATCTTGATTTTTAACTGCCAATGACTATATTTGTTTAAAAGAAGTGTTCCAGGAAAAAGATTTTGACTTATTTATTCTTCATACACACACACACACACAAAACCATGTCAGTTTTGTATGTGAGAGGTACCCAGCACAAACACACACACACGATACCACACACATCACCACTGTCGACCTACACTGAAATATCCCATAGGAAACTAAGTGAAGCTTGAGTGTAAATAGAGAATGGAAAATGTAATCTATTTAATTCCTTTTTGCTTTACATAACAAACACTGAACATCAATAGGAACAGGAAGAAAGACAAATTGTATGCATGATTTAACAAAATTATTATTTTGCAGTTTGCAACTGTTTTTCCAGAGAATGAAATGAAATTATAATTACAAGTTTCTAGTCTCTATCCCTCGCTCTCTTTTATTATTTTACTCATAGTTTTGAATTAAATTTCATGACAATTCATAATGAACACACATACAAGCAGGAAGGAAAACTCCTACGCAGTGTAAATACATTTTTCTGGTAAGTGCATCCAGAATTTTGTGTCTCTCCTCCTCCTTCTTATGTCATGTGTCACAACTCGAGCACTGGACCTGACGTACAATTAAACAAAATCCACTTTCTTGTTTAAATGAGGATTGTCACTCTTTGATTTACAAAGTAGCCGACAATCCACCCAAGTAATTTTAATTTACACAAAACTTTGATTAATCCTCAAATCCCTCCATTGAAAATTAAACTTTTCTCTCTCTCTCTCTCTCGTGTGTTTGTGTATGTGTGTTTAGCGTAGGCGGAGGGGAAAGAGAAAAGAGTTGTATATAAATGAAAAAATTTGGAATCATCTCTTCCAACTTGTGACCTCCTCTTGACTTTCTGTGAGAAATGTGAGAGTGAAAGGGGAGTTTAAAAAAATGAAGGGCTCGTTGTATCTATTTTGTAAGTCAGCAGATGGTCAGTGTTGCCAAGAAAGTTGAAAATAAAATGAGAAGGGAAGAGAAGAGAAGAGAGAAAAATAGACTTGTCAAGGTAGGACAGGGATAGTGTGTGATTTATAATGATTAAGTACAATCTTTCAAAATTCTATGAGAACCCCGACCTCTCCCTGACACCTCCCTCACCCCGAGAGAGAGTGTGTTTGCGTGTGTGTGATAGATCTAGTCCAATTGTTTACGTTTAAGACACTTCTTGTGCAAAAAACTCAAATGCAGAAAATGTTATCTACTATCCTGAAAAATTTATTTTCATACCGGCTGCTTCCTGCCTTTCTCCACCAGTTCAAAAAATAGAGGAGTGAAAGAGAGAGAGAGAGAAAACATCATCCTCGAACATTTCATATCAAACACACGTGTCTCTCTCTTAGTTTCATCCTATTAAAAAAACATGACAAGAATGGCTAGTTGGTTCTCTCTCTCTCATTTTTCTCGGGATATTTCAGTGCTTCTCATTCTCTCATTTTTATTATTCACATGCCATACATTTCACCCACTTCATTTTTTGTTAGCTCAAGTAAAATTGATAGATTCTCTCGCGTCTCGACTTCATCTGCTTTCTCCGTGGTTGTGTGTGTGTGTGTGGTGTGTGTCTCTCAGTGAGTTACCTCAAGGGTTAATATTTTCATACCTTTTTATCTTGGAGAAAGGGAAGGAGGAGATAGAGAGAGAGTGGGTGAATAGGGAATAAGAAAGAAAATGATGAGGAATAAAATACGACCCACCATACTCCGTACTCCTTTGTACGCTACTGTTCCTATGTAGCTGGAAGCCATATATTGGAATAATTTAATAATATCCACACACACACACACTCTCACTCACCACATAATATGATTCATACTGCACCTGCCCTCCATAGGTACAATATTGATGATTACACAATGTTTGATAAAAAAAGCATCGTCAAGTTTGTTACCCATTGATCATTTCCCTCAATTTAGCCTCAAAGCATGGAGGGTGGTGGAGTAACGAAAAAGGGGGGAGGAAATTAGTTTGGAATCATACACTCCACGAGTAAAGATCCACACATAAAAATCTATGTATTTTCCTAGCCCTTCAAAATGAGGATGAGCAAAAATGAGCAGAAGAGATAGAGAAAGGAAGGGCAGCGGGGGAGGAAGAGTATAATGTACACACACCTACGTGTGTGCGTAGGATATATTTAAAGAATTATTGAGGAAGTGATGAATTTGTTCCACATTTTTTTACAAACTACCAACTACACTCGAAGGCGAATTGCCACTTGAGTATCTGTACGAGGAGGACGTGAGGAGTGCTAAACATGATACTAAAGATACAGAAAAACTCTTTACCCTCCACCTTACATAATTTTTTATATTTATTAGTCTCTTTTTTGCACGGCCATGTACCAAACTGCAAAAAACCAGACACATACTCTTTCTCCATGTGCCAATGAGTAACTGAAGCCTCCCATCCCAGTCTTTCGTCGTCTAGCAAGCAAGAAGGGAAGAGAGTTGGAGTGCTCACCAAGTCATGCCATGTTACTGTATTCCTGTTTCTGCCCGGTTCCATGCGCCGACAAGGTGGTAGCGAGGCAACTGAAGGCAACTGCCGAACCCATTATACATTGCATACATCTATGCCCCCCCCCCCCACACACTCTCTCTTACAAGTATTTATATATGACGAGATTTCTCTCAGCCAGTCTCCTCTAGTAACTTAAGGAAGGTTGCTCTGGAAGCACGTGTGTGGAGCAGGAAAACCAGGACTTTCCAGTTACTTTTTTCTACTCCTTCATCTCAGTCTCTTTTCTGTCTCCAGTTGAGTCGTTCCTGGACACCCCCTCTCTGTCTCACTCTCTCCGGTGTGTCTGTTTGTGATTGACTTGACTTCCCTTGTTCTCCATTTTTCTAAATCTTTTTGAATCATCAGAATTGTATTGAAAAGGAATTTTTATAAATTGAAGGGAAAATATTGTACACACACCACACAAAATTTAATGATAGCAACGATTGTACACAAGTCTCAAGAGAGAGGAAACAAACAAAAGCTTAATAATATTTTACTTCGTCTCGCTCCACAAAACCAAGACACACACACACACGATATTATATTTAGTATCCAATTCCTTCCAAAAACTCATTGTGTATGTGTATCTCACAATTTTCAGTGGAAAGAAATTGAAGACGTTTTGGAATTCCTAGAAGTAATCAGATACTCTCCTCATTTTTATGATCTTTGTTGAAAATTACTCCTCAACCTCCGCTCTTCACTCTGGCTCGATAATCAAGCTCGTTTGTGCGAATAGTTTGCCAGTGCGCTCCTCCACAATTGACTGAAAAGCGTGTGTCAGGGAGTGAGGAGTTTGTGATGTATATTCTATGATATGTGGATAAATTGTTAGTAATGTGAAGGATTTGATAAAGGAGACAAGGAGGAGGAAAAAGAAGTAAAGGAAGAGAAGGGAGTAAGTAAATCAAAAGGAGGAAAAAATCAACAACAAAAACCTCTCAAGGAGAGGGATATTGAGTTGATACATAACATTGAGTAACATGAACATAAAATATAATGTGCAATGGTGGTAGTAGACAACATGAACACAGGGTGCTCGACTTGGCAAATGGAACACGTCTCTCCTTGTCATGTCAACGGCATGTAAATAAAGTGACACAGAAGCAATTGTTCAAGACTTGACTCACAACTACCCCACACACACACACACACGCGGTAGCATTACACGGCAGATGTACAGTTTGTGTGTGTGTGAAATATCGAGACATATTGTGCGAAAAACGTGAGGTGGAGAATTTTGTCCAAGAAAAAGAAAAGAAAAGAGCGGACAGTGTTGAATAAAGAGCAGTCAAAGGGAGTAGGAGAGAAATGGAACAACAATAATAATATATGATCAAGATAGTTGCTTTGAAAGCTGTACTAAGATCCTTACAAGACTTACTCGGTTTAATAGTGGAGGAGGAAGAAGAAGAAGAAGAAGAAAAGGTGGTGGAGGTGAAGGGACGCTGATAAATTTTCTCTGGCAGTTTTCGACGTATAAAACTAATACGACATATTAGCCCGTTGTGCTGGGTCTACAGTTTACTCTAATACTACTACGACAACGCGGTGCTTTCGTTTTTTGGTGGGTGTTCTTTTTTCTTGTGTGTGTGTGTGTGTGTGCTGTTTGTTGGTGCTGTTGATGGTGGTGGTGTTGGATGAAGGAAAGAATTGCAGCAATTTGCAGTTGGTTTCCTTTGATTGGGCTCGTGGAAAGGAGAAGAAAACGACCATTAAGGTTTAAATGTATGTAATTTTGGACGGGAGTCCCTGGGCCTGTATTACACAGTCTTAGTCTTCTCTGACCCTGTCTTTTCGGGTGGTTCGTGTATTCCTTGTGGAACAAGACAGAAGAGGATAACAGGGGAAAGAATAAGAAGAAGGAGTCTATGAGAGAAATCTTTTTCTAGAGGTTTTTCATCTACTCACATTCCGGTAAATGGCTACCTGAGTTTCTAGTTTTAGTTTCTTCCAACGTCTCCCTTTCCTTTTCATTTTCCCTACTTCCTAGTCAGTCTCATTTGTTTTGGGGAGAAAGGTGGGACAGGATGAAACCTTGGCTTAGAAAACCTTTCTTCTTTTTTCTCAATAAGGATGACATGTGGTGAAGTCTGCTGAGTAGGTCAAAGTCCGTTCATTTAACTTTCACTCTCTTTCTGTACAAGTTCACTTTTTTTCTCTTTGCACAATTCGAGAAACGCGTGTGTCAAATTTTTTTCCCGTCGAATCCTATTTGTAATCTATTTAGGGATTTGCCGGGAAAAAAAATTGTAAATTCTTTTTGAAATCTTAATTATCCTTTTCTATATTTAGTCTTCGCTCTGAAATGGACGTTGTTTGATGTCAATGTGCATAAGTTTATTTATTTACGATGCTAAA
Source organism: Pygmarrhopalites habei (assembly GCA_009870185.1). NCBI lineage: Eukaryota > Metazoa > Arthropoda > Collembola > Symphypleona > Arrhopalitidae > Pygmarrhopalites > Pygmarrhopalites habei. The sequence goes on along the minus strand of WJFB01000340.1, from coordinate 58,992 downwards.
ATTGGATCCCCTGTAATAATAGTAGCAATCGTGCACTTAAGAATGTGTATTCAGCACACTCCCCATTCTCATTAAATTTATGATTTTGACTGGCTACAAAGACACTCAACATATTTTACTTTCTCCTCACAAACACACGCATCAGACACGCACACACACAAAAACATGGATGAAAAAGGATGGTTTAGAGAGGTCCCAAGACATGTTTTTTCAATCTCAGAAATCCCTTCCCATCACATTATAATGTAGATCTCTTCATTTTTCAAGACAAAAGAAAGAGATGGAAAGGTTGAGGATTTCTTTACTCTGTCTTCCCATCTTCATATTGTTAGTGTAGTGGAGGCCCTCCTTCAACCCACTTTTTGCTAACTGTGCACACTTTGCTCAGTATCAAAAAAATGATGAATAAGTGAAGAAGGAGGCTTATTAATATTTTATGGTGGACTCATCATAGCCATGCCATGTCAATAACAAATCTACCTAATGTCATTTTGAATTGCACACTCGCACGGACGGCTTCATGGCAACGAGAGAGAGAGAGAGAGAGAGAGAAGGGTTATTATTTCCCTCTTCTTAGACTCCGAATGAATATTACACAAGCTTTTTTCTCCTCCCCCGCCCCTTCCATTAAAGGACATAAGCACCTATCCACACTCCCAAATACATTCCCTACATACAATGAGTGTCTCAGTTCTCAGAGTTTCAATATTTTATTTGAGGAAAGGACTCATCAGTTAAAGGTGGAATTTTTTGTTCGCTGGGGGAGAGTCTTCCATTCTTCTTTACTTGAAAATACACTTTTTGAGAATTTTCCTTGATTATCCTGGCAAGAGAGTCACTTTTCTTATTTATGTTCCTCCTTCACACAACCAACACACACACACACGTTCGTCTCATCGTCACAGTACGAAGGATGGATGTGTGGTCACTTCTTAAAATTTAAACAGATCGGTCCAGTTTTTCTCTCTTTTTCTCAGAAAATATTGTCTCGACACAAAACAGGAGTTGTGTTGGTTTGATACACAATAAAATATGGAGTAGAGAAAGGAACAACAACTGGAGGAAGGAAAAGAAAAGGTCATCATATAGAATTCATGATGAAAGCGGAACCATATAAAAAATTTTGAGACAGTGGATGGAGAGAACGGAAACTGGTCATATAGATAATGTATTTCCTATACAATATTTACTACTAGCGGCAGAGGAACATGTAACAGTGAGTCACACTAATGTGTTGCACGGATTTTGTGTGTGTGTGTGTGTGTGTGTGTGTGTGGAGTGTGGACTGTGGACTGTGGAGGTGGATAGTTGGGATTATTTTACATTGTACTCTATTCTTCACATTGACTCCTCCTCTCCTCTTTTCTCTTTGGGAGAATTGAAAGATTGATTATGTGTAGCAAATGTGGTCTAAGAGCATTTTCCATTGTTTTCGACTGGAAGTTTTGCCAGGAGACTTATGGCTTGTCTCTCCCTGCCTGCATTCCTTTCCTGACGTCAAGGACATAATAAATTAAGATGAATACGACGTACACGGCAACAACAACAACAACAATGTAGAAAAGAGTCTCCGTATTCGGCTAGTTTTATTCTCCACACACACACACGTTCAATGGAGGAGGAGAGAGAGGATGTGTGAGTGTGCCAGGACATTTTTGATTCAGTGTTAGAATTTTTTCGTACTTTCCCTGGAATGTGCATGCATTTTCTCCATTGTGTCTCAATATTCCTATATAAAATAGGAATGTAGGGTCAGTTCGGGAGATTGTGGCAGTTGTAAGGTTTTCCACCAAAGGTTCTTTGAGCTTGAAATTTTTTGTACTCTTTTGATTCTTATTCTCTGGAATTTGATGAAGTGTACTTTCACCAGTTCCACACGAGCAGAAAAAAATGGCAACCTTTCTGCTAAAAGTATTTGCATGCAAAGACATTGACAAATTCCAGTAAGATATACATAATATTTATTCAGAACTGACCCTACTAAATCAAGGTACAAGGTAAATAATGGATAGGCGGCTGATTAGACTAACCTTCCAGGTGAAAGTTGATGCCCTCCTTTCCTTTATAACTCGCTTTCTCTTCTCGTTCCTCCAGTTTTTCTTTTCCCACTTTGACAGGAACAGGAAGTCGTCCTGCTTACACCACATAAATAATTTCTTATTCCATGGAGGTTTGTGGGTGCACGTGTGTGTGCATGTGTGTGGGTCTCCTCTTGCTTTCTCCTCCCATTTGCTTCTTTACATTTGAAAAACTACTGGTGGTTGTTCTTGTAGTTATGAAAAGACTTGGCGTTATTTACTATTTAATATTATCAACACGCTAGAATTCAGGGACGAAACAATAAATTCACAGTTTTTGTTAACTCCTCTTTCCTTCCTCATACTCCCACATCCTAACTTTTAGTTTTTTGCATACTTTCTCCAGAATAAAATTCTTTCCGCTCACTCCAAACAGCCGTGATTAGAAGTACTAAATACAATTAAATATTAATTTGAGACCCATATAAATATCCTGGAAACAACACAACAGGGACATGGTTACAGTTGCGTGCATTTCACATTTTTCCACACACACCACACAAATTGTGGGTTCACTTAAATACAAATTTCTCCGTACTTTTACCTGTAATTTTTATGAGGACATAAACATGTAATATAAAGTGTACACACTAAAGTTTTTTCCCAAGGGAAACACACACACACATCGCCACATCTACACCCACCACTGAAGTGTGTGTAGGTGTACATCACATCACATTATGAGAGAAACACTACTGGATTTCAACTTTTATGTCCAGCTGCCCTCAACACTTAACTACATTCAGACAATTCTCACTTTTATGTTTGAACAGTTCATCCTTTGGATTTTTCCACTGTATGAAAAGTCTACATGTTCATTTGTTTCCTCTCCAGACAAATCGACAAGTATTTAGTTCAGAGGATGTTATGTGGACGCGGGAGGGTGTGTGGGAGTTTGGAATTTAATCCAGTTGTTTGTAAGGGGAATAAAAATAAAGTGCTATTTGGGTCCCAAACTTCGATCTTGATGATAATCAGGGGAAACCAACAACAATAGCATTTTCTTTCTTCTCATCATTATTTTCTATTTTTAGTCCCATCCTCCTCTTTTCATAGGAATGGAAAACTAAGACTAGACAATAGGAAAGAAAAAACTTGCTGCTCTTTAATCTTACAGTTGAGCATTTATTTCTATGACTTCCATGTCTCACTCACAAAAGGATGGAGACATGAAGACACAAGAAGATAAGATGGAAAAAAATTACGCATTAATTACTACTTCCAAGTTAATACGATGCCAAGGACTAATTTACAGTTTTTGCTACAGTGTTGTTCAATCTTTAGCAAAAAACAAAGTTTTAAATAAGAATCTGAACGTGCTCATACTCTTGATAATATACTGACACACTCACACACACGCACAGCATTTACAATGTACTGTCCTCATACTCCACCAGCTAGTTTATTAAGCTTTCTCTTTTTGTTGCCTTGCTTTCCCCCTCTCTCTCTCTCTCTTCTGATGAGTGGAATGGCTTTCATTCAGGCTTGCTAGACAAGAACAGTACCCTCCTCCTCCTTCGTAAAAGACGTATAAACTCGGGAAGAGTCTTTTCGGAAAAATGGGAGGGTAAAATGTACACACACACAAATACTAAGAAAACATCCATTTGTCCTCTCACTACACTGCACACACACACTGTTCTGTCCTTTCACTTCACTTTTTCGCCACGTTGGAGCGTCCAGAATATAATAACGGGTGATTATATATGTCTTGCTGAGACGCAACGGCTTTATTACATTTTTCTCGAGAATATTATAACCCTCTCCTTTCTTCCTCCCCCTCCTCCCACTTTTCTAAACATGGGCAGAGTGTTCCAAGTGTTATTATATGTTTGTGTGTGTGTGTTTTGTGTGGTGTGTGCTTCTCCATCATTTTTATACATTCAGGATACTTATCCTACACGCTTCCTTTCCTCCCAACTTCCTCACACACACACACATCCATAAACACACACGCACAAACAAGACCCACACACATACAAGTGGAGGAGCTCTTACGAAAAGTTATCCTGGAGACTAAATTTGTGGTTCATCGATGCTCTTCCCTCTTTATCCTCCTCCACTAATGTAACACTCCCTGTAATGGACAAGAATGGAGCAACTATAACTTCCTTCCGCCAAACTCCAGCTGAAGACTAGGGCCTCACTTAAGATCAAAATTTAGCTTCGATTTTCTCTAAAATTTTACATGGAGAGAAAGAATGGGGAACAGTGATTAGCCCAAATTGGAATATGGAGAGAGTGAGTCTGCCAGATTGATGACCGTCAGTCTCAATCAATTCCGGAATTTTCCCCATTCCACTACACTGTGAACATGTCTTTCCTTTCACAGAGAAATATGCAAACTGAGTGTATGTAACAGTAGATAATTTACAACAGAGATTATGAGAGTGAATGGGTAGGAGGAGGATGGTGGAGGAGGATGGGTGAGTGGGAGGGAAACGGGGAACTAAAGAGCTGCACTATATTTAATAATAGAGTGAATCGTTAAAAAAACTTGTAAAAATTCAAACTAAAACACTTCAGAGAGAGGGAGAAAGTCACTTGACATATTTAATCCTCACTTCTTATTAGTTTACAAAATTTCAGCATAAAATTTTTGTATGTCAAAATTGGAGCAGACATAAATACACACACACACACACACAAAAAACAAGTTTTGGGGCGTCAAAATTTCGGAGAAATTTTGTGTACATTTTTGGTGAAAAGTTTTCTTTTGTGTTTATGCAACACATGTGTGTACAGGGTACATGGGATGGGAATAGAAGGATGGATTCCCTCAAGGTAATTTCAAAAGTGGCTATCCTCCCACTGTTCCATTAGTTGTCAAAAGCAGGTAGTTGATCCACTTCATTTGATAGAAAAATAAATTGCAAAATGTCTGCTCAACTAATTTTGGAGAGTGAAATTTTTGGGCAGACAGAAACAGAGAGAGAGAGAGAGGTATGTAGAGGGGGAGAGTAATGAGATATTTAGAGAAATGCTTCTTCCTTGCATTTTCTTTATTACTTTTCGTTAGACCAATTCTTTATCTTTGCAAAAAAAATTATATGGATTTTTTTTCTCCTCCAGCCAGCCTGTCTGCCTTGCCTAGCCTGGAATATACATACAAGTATTAAAAAGCCCTGCACTCACTCTCTAGCCATAGCCCTCTCTTATTTTTCCTAAGGTTGACTTAAGTAAACAATATAGTTTAGTTTTTGCACAAAAACAACATGGGATTACATCTGTGAACATGAATTTTGGTTTTCCATGGTGGCATGCTATTGTTTTTGAGAAAAACCGGGGAGAAAAAGGAAGAGGAAAATAGAAAATTAGGAAGGGTGGGAGAGGTACCATAAATTAATGAACGCCAAAAGTTTTCCCTTGATGGTAATTATGAGGAGAAAAGAAGCAAAGTTAGTAGTAAAGTACTTTAAAGCTACTACGATCATAATTAACAAGTCATGAGGCACCACGGACCAGCTTCATTCCGTACTCTCCTCCTCCTCCTCCTCATAATACCTTTTACTTTCCCACCCCAAAAACACACGACTCATAAATAGCCTAACAATTAATGACATTGGCACGAGTTTCTCCTGCCACATACAAAAAGCGCAGGCACAAATATGCCCATATAAAATCTTCCCCCTATCCTCCGCAAACCCTTTTACATAGGGTCAGTTGGGAGAAAGTGAAAGTCTAGAGTGAAAGTGAGGAGAAAGGAAAGAGGAAGGGGGGGGGGGGGGGAGAGAGGAAGTTTATTATGAGGAGGAGGAGAGGAAGTAGTAATTTTTTTTGTCAATGGAATGTGGGTCTCCATAAAAAGGTTCAGGGGAAAAGTTTACAACGGGGAAGGATTAAAATTCCTCCATGAATTTTTCCACTTTATTCAAGCTTCAATGGTTTTGACTGTCATCAACTCTCCGTGCATTGTCGTGGGTGTGCGGGGGAGGAGAGTGAATGTACATACGTGTGACTATGTATGTAGGCGAGGAACATACGTACATGTAAATATTTTTGTACATACATAACATAGAGATTGTCCACTCACTTCTTGACTATCCTGATTCAACAGAGAGAAAGAGTAAGAAGATTGGAATTCTGTTCTAATATAAAGAGGTCAAAGTGTGCGGAGAAGTGACGAGGGGGGAGGGAGATCAGAAAAAAGAAAGCGTTCAGCTGATGAAAGAGTCAAAGGCTATAAAACGTATGTGAGGAGGGAGGACGACTAGTGGAGCGAACCCATCCGTTTTCCGTTCACATCCATCTACGAAGAAAGTTGTGTGTGTGTGTGTGTGTGTGTGTGTGAAGAGAAGAGAAGATGCTTTCTTCATTGAATATGGCGCCGCCGTGTCAACTCATCTACAACGCTCATCAATCATGAGATATGTGTTGGTCTCTCTCACTTTCTCCCTTTATCTTTATGTATGTGTACATACATTAGAAGACTGCCAATTGAAAGAGTTGAAACGAGTTGCTTCTTTTTTCTTTTCCTCCTCCTCCTCCTCCTCCTTTACTTTCACTATCTCTCTTCTCTTTGCCCTGTCTACATGTATAAATGAAATGTGTAGGTACTCGAAAAAATTGAACTCTATCCACAAATTCTTTCAAATGAGTCTCAAAGTGGTCACAATATTTCACTCTAAGCACACACACACACTTTCTCTCCCTCTCTCACTGTACAATATAATATGTATGTGGGCAAGGAAGTTTCGACTCGGCCGAGTCCCCTATGACTGCAATGGGATCTTCACTGTCATCATAGTCGTCCTCGTATATTTAATCATAAATTTTAACTGTTCCATGTGGATGGGGAAATGGGGGAAGAGGAAGAAGAAGAAGGAGGCAGATGTATCCAATCCAAAAATAGCGAAGGAATTCAATGACCAAAAAGCTTGTAATGAGTTTCAGTTCTCGTCCCAATCGTTTCCTACACACACTGGCCTCAGCTTCCATCGTCCTGTGGAAAATTTATCGTCATATGCTTCTCTACTATATTTTTCATCTCTCTCTCTTTTCTTTCTCTCTCCTCTTCTCCTTTTTTGGTCATGACACCTTTAGGCCTTTGGGCACTTTTGTTCGTTTTCTCTTTTTTTCTTCCTTCTTCTCTCCCTCCCCCTCTTTTTATCCTTACTTTCTCCTCAGCTTCTTCTTTCGTCGCCAGCACACTCTTCTCTCATAATTCTTTGGGCTAAGGTTCATCTTCCCCTTTGTTGAAACGTAACATGGATGAGTGTTTATGACTTAGAATCTCTCTTCCCCTCCTCCTGGCTTTTAGATTCCCCTTCATACATTCTATAAATATTCCGTGTAGACGTATATATATATGTACACGTCAAGAATCTATATGTGTAATGACGGTGGCTACCTTCACCTTGGATATTAAAACGTTCGAAACCTATCCCTCATATACCCACTACTCTTCCCTTCTCTCTCAATTCACATCATCAGATGCTATTGAATTCAAGTCATGCAGCACAAATGGATTTCACTCATCTTTTTCATCACTCTCCAGTCCTAGTGCAGCGTATTGGAAGCCTCCCCTCCCCCCCTTAACACAACACATTCTACCCGCCCCCTCGCATTGTCCACGTCGTGGCTGAAGGAATCTCAAGAAGTTTTATTTTTTATTCCTTCCGTCCTGCCCTGCCCTGTCCTAGTTGATCCATCCCAGGAATTTTTTGGACAATCGGATATCTCGGATCCTATTCCATAAAGCTGGAAATTGTCATCAAGTCTCTCTGTCTCTCTCCGACCAATTGATTAGCTAAAATTTTCCTGTGTAAATGCACGGCAGGCTGGACAAGCTTTTGTAGATGTGAGAGAGAGAGTGGGTGTGTGTGTGTGTGAAAAAGTTGGTTACGTCCTGGGGATACGGAGGGAATGAGAGGACTGCAATGTTTTCAAATTACTACACAACGACCCCATCTCCATTGACAAGTGGAGTGATATCGAGCTTCCAAATGGATAGTAATAATAATAATTCCTAGAACACTGTACGGGATTTCCACGTTTTGATTCCATACAATTCCCCGACACATTCCCCTCACAATTCATTCCGGGTTGGAGAAACGAGAGAGAGAGAGAGAGGGGGAGGGGAGAGAGACGTGAAATGTCTGAGAGGAAGATTCTGTTGTGGAGATGTTATGTCCCCCTTCACGAGTGATAAATCCGACTCGATTTCCGTCGTTGACGTTTCTCGGGTGAATTCTGGAGAGGAGGCGATGGGGTTTGGAGGAAGGAAGGAACACAAAAAAAAGTATTCAAGTCTCCATGCACACGGGTAAATGGGACGGAAGAGTTGTATGCTTACAATTTAGTTTTCCCGTCTCTCTCTTTCTCTCAGAACCTGAGCTTACAAGCTGAGAGGTTAGTAGTCTGTTGAGCTGTGTAGGGGAAAAAAGACAGGATTGGGAGAGAGTCTGGAGAAAGCACAGTGAGTAAATGAAATGCACGGAGAAAAGGATGCTGCAAGGAAAGATCGTATGAATTATAGACTAAACTAAACGACTGATTAGTTCCTTGATGACTACTTGCTCTTAGTCTTTCCCACTCCCAGGCACACACACACCCATACAAAGAGGGAGAAAGGGACCATTGCATTGTACTCATGTAATGCAAGTCAGGCAGTCGGGTACTCTTTATCAAGTGGAGTTTCCGCTTCCAGACACACACAGACAACACTTTACACATGAGAGTAACGTCAGCCGCTTTGTAGGAGAGAGAGAGAGTCAAAGTAAAAGTAAATGTTGAGTTGAAATTCCTTAGTGGCAAACAGCCTCTTCGACAATTCCAAGGAGCAATAAAAGAAGGAACATTTTCCTTATTTTCCTTAATGAAATTCGCTCATAATGTACAAAATAATTTCGAGCACGACTTTCTCTCCCTCTCTCTCTCTTTCTCTCCTCAATCCCTTGTGTGTAGCCTTCAACTTGTGCAAGGCTACGCGTTCATTGTATTCCTGGCATTGCGTGTGAATTGTACTGTTGTTGTTATTGTGTGTGTGTGTGTGTGTGTCGACATATTACGTTGTTACATTTCACGTTTCTGCCAATCTTTTTCCTAACGGTTATGGACGGTGGGAGTGCGGAGCTTGATGACAGTTGGTTATACATGTAATATTGGTTGTGGTTAAGTCATTCACTACAAGATTCTCAAGGATTGGAAGGTGTGTGGCGGGATGGGGGGAGTGCATGTGTATGTGTGTGTGGTCTGATGACAGCTGGAACTGTCAAGGAGATTCTGTTCTTTATGTATCTCCCTCACACACCTAATGAATGCTCATCATGGGATGGGTGGGAGGACAAGGAGATAAATTTGTTGGAGAGGAAAAAAAGGCATTTACTATCCTGAGAGCTCAGTTTGATGATGATGACGAAGTTTATCACTCTCACTCCTCTAATTGACTATTATCAATCTCAATTATTTTGTAATTCGTCAGCTTCAAAGTTTTTTTCCCCTCTCTCTCTCGTTCTCTCTCTTTTTTTGAAAAATGTTTTAGATCAGAGGAACTATTCATCCTACTCTGTGCTAATTAAACGAACATTGAAGACCTTTGATCTTTGAAGAGGAAAAATTGAATCATTTTCTAAATTGGTTGTAATGAATTTAAAATTTTTTTAAAAAAATATCACTCTTTTCTTACTCGTCTATTGACAAAATTCACACTAATTAAATTTTAATTAAATTCAATTTCATACTTTTCCCCTCCGGTGTAAATTTAGAACCACTCAATGTGATTTGGTATAAATGCAGGTCTTTGAGTAGAGACCATTCACATTAATATGATTCTACATCCATTTTTTTTCCATAGAAAAAAAACTTCCAGACATGTACATATATTATGGTATTTCAAAGTTTGATTTAAAAGTTTAAGCTGATTAAGAAACTGTCCTAAGGATATGGGACTAGGAGACATTTTACATGGATTGACAGGGTTTATGGAGCTAAAAATAAATCTGTGGGGTTCTGGTTGATAACTCGGTTCTCGTTATCTCACATATTATAATAATTTTTTTTTTAAAAAAAAAACTTTGATTTGGTGCTCGGGAAAAGGAGAAAGTGAATTTTGTCAAGGAGAGAGAGAGAGAGAGAGAAAGCGTGGAGTAGAGTCCTCTCCAAATTCGTTGGTCGGTTCATATGGTTATGGAGGAAGAGGAAATGGATGCTGTCACTTGAGTTAGACAAACTTTTCTCTCCTACTTTCTTCTTCCCTTTCCCCTCTTCTCTTCTCTCCCTAGTATTGGCCTTGGTCTGTTCTCGGAAAGGATGGTACTTAATGTTTGCTCTCTCTTTCTCTCTCTCTCACTCTTTCTTATATGAAGATGATATTGAGAACCTACCTACCTTTTCCACTTGTATCATGTATACCTCAATGTCTCTTTTCCCCTCCACATTTCACAGTGTGTGTGTGTGTGGGTGAGTGTGCTGCCGTTTCGAATCTAAAAGCCTCAACATTGTAAATTCAAAAACGTTCTATTTATGCAGCACCATGTGGATCCTCTTCTCCTCCTCCTCCTCTCTTGAAAACTTTGACACAATCTGCTAAAGATCGTATTACGGACGTTAGTTTCCATCTCCTCTACTTTCTCCTCTCCTCCCCTTATTTAACTCGACTATTACACTCACGAAGGAGGGTGTATATTACCAAACATTGGAATGAAGAGACTTCGATTCATTTTCCCTTCCTTTTTCTCATTACTGTCTCTCCCTACTTATGCTATCCTCGGCTCTACTTGGAGATGAGGAGGAGGACGAAGAGGTGTATTTTAGAACAAAACAAAAGTTTTGTCATCATAATGGGGAGAAAGCGGGGACGAGGAGGAGGTGGATAATGTAAAATAAAATGAACCGACTTTATTGTTTTCCTTCTTCATTACACGGCCCCCCCCCCCCCCTCCTATATTTATTCTACATTTTATATTAATGAACTTTGCTTTTTTCCACTTTCCACTCCAAACTCTCTCTCTCTCTCTCGCTATCCACTAACCTCTCACCTCTGACTGTTGGCATATGTACTAGCAAACGCATAATCATACACACATATGTAAGTACCTATTCAGTCTACAAGTTTTGTACACTCAAATTTCTTTGCCCACTCAAGCTGAAACTTAATGAAAAGTTTAACTTGTCAAAATCAAAATGAACGAAGGATACCGAGACATACCTATACTCCCTTTTCATTCTGTGTATATACAAATACTGTAAGATCCACACACGTTATGATGTTCTTTTAGGAAAGACTCTGTGCTCTGACTGTGTGCCTCTATAATAATCTTGCCTCCATTCTCTGCATCTACATGATGGGTATTTGTATGTGAGAATGTCAAGTACACACACTCCTCCTCACCCACAGCCACAGCAGCTGACTGAGTGACGGGCGTTGGGAAAATTGTTTTCCAAAAAGACAGGATTTCCCAGCCAGTTAAAAGTTTTGTTTTAAGAAAACCCTCACTTTTCTCATTTTGAAGCCCTCAACTCTCTCTCCCTCCCTCCCTCCGTCTCTCCTCATTTTCCAGAACTGGAGAGTCTATGAGTGGAGGACGGAGTGTGGGAAGTGAGAGAACGAAGGACAGGTGAAATTTGAATCAGAAGATGTGGAATGAACAGCTGAAAATGACAAACACTCACTCTCTCCCTCTCTCACTCTTCACACATTTTTATTTGGAGACAACTACTAAACAGATGGAACAGAGTGGGCGTCAAATATTGTCATTCTCTATCAGCCAACTTGAGTGCAACAAAAGAGAGTTTTCAAGAAATTTGAGAGAGAATTGTCGCCGCACGATTCTCGACAACTTATTAAAAATTTTGTGGAAATGGGGCGTAAAATTCTAAGAATCCAGAACCTGACACACTTTTCAAAAATTGCAAATCTTCGAGAACACCAAATTTCTTTGAAAACGAACCATCTTGTTTGACAAAGCTCAGTTTCTCCAAAAAAAGAGAAAGAAGAAGAAATTGCAATCATTTCTGCACACTCACTCCCATACAGTGTAAAGTGAGATTCAATGAATCGGGGAAAGAGGATACAAAACGGTGCTATTAGGGTACTTCACAATTTCTCTCTTCCCCTCTCCCCTACTTTGCTCAGCTTGTGGAATAAGTAGTAAAAATTTAAGAGAAGAAGATGTTAGAGCTGCAAGCTTTAGCTTACAAGTTCACAGGCTTATCCTTATCTTTTATTGTGTACATACAAGGGAAAGGAAAACAGAGAGAGGAATACAGAGTGAAAGAGGTAGGATTGCAAATGGGTAGCTTGTAGAGCAGTGATAATAGAGTTATTTTTCGCATGAGCTGAATGGAGTAAACAGTAAGATGAGTAGACAAGGGAGAAAAAGGAAGTAAAAATTTCGAACGGTACACACACACAACAGCAGGAGCATTAGTACATTTACAATAGCACATGGTAGAACAGAGTGGCAGTGAAAAGCGCTCCTACTTTCTCTCGCTTTCTTTCTAGTTCTGTACCCCTCCTTACACTCTGTCTGTTTCCTTCTTTTTTGCATGAGTAAGTAGATTTACGTTGACGTTTTCTTTTTTGTACATACATGGATTCGTGAATTCTTTCCAGGCTTAATTTCCATACCCTGTGAATTCACAAGTAGGAGGGGAAAGTGGAGAGAGAGAGAGGGAGAAAGTGGTGAGATAGGGAAGAATAGGGAAAGGGGTGGAGGAAAACCCCAGAATCCTCTGTGTACAGTCCTGTATCAAAATGATACAGTAAATCCGGACATGTTCCTTTCTCCTTCGTCCCTCTTTCTCCTTTTCTTTTTTTCTCTCCAGGAGTTAGAGCCCCCATATTATCTGTGATGGGTGTACAGGAGGAATGGAAAGAAGAGTTTTGTCTACGTAAGGTGGGGACTAGTGGGAGGAGAGGAGGAGAACACGAGGGATTGTCCGTGATTCCTTTTCCCTGGTTATGTGTGTGTCTGGGTGGAAGAATGTGAAGAAAATTCTTACTTTCTGTTTCTCTATCACTCCCATAAATCATGAATACTTTAGTAGTGGAGGCTTCACCTTTGTGAAAGGAAGGAGGAGGGCTGTAAAATAGGGGAAAGTAGGGAAAACTACTGAGCACAGCAAGTAGCATTCACCTATTCTTCGGTTCGACTGACACACAGAGAGGTCTCAACTTTATTTTTGAAAGTAATGTTTGAAGTAATGAATTTTTCCATTCTCATCGTATGCATAATTATACATTGAGCAGTTGGGAAGGAAAGCAGCAGAATTTATGAATTTTGACCTGAAATTTTCTATTCACATAATAAAATGAGGAACACACAGAGAGAGACAAGAGTAGAACACACATTCGCATCATACAGAGTCAGTGTGTGTGTGTAGGTAGAGGAGCACTTTCTCCCCCTTTGTTTAAAACAATTGAGTGGAGTGCAAAAGAGTTGAGTCAAAAAGAAAAGTGTGCCCTGCCCTGCTCTACGATAGAGCGATAGAGACAGAGTTGTGTGTCTACAATAGTGTCTACAAAATCATAATGCACTACAGAATGTTGAGACAAGATTGTAATGAATGGATCCTGATGATAAAAGCAATAGTTTTGCTTTCTCTCTCTCTTTGCTGTGTTGTGTATCACTGCATCCGGAATTTATATACATACTTTTTGTCAAATATATTATTAAATGACGTTCCTCTCTAACATCTCACTTCCCACTTCCACCACCAGACTCTAGAGAGACACTCAAAGAGTTTCTGTCCGACGCACCGTATTTACCCCTTACAAAGGCCCAGGGGCTGTCAAAAACTCTCAAACAATTCTAGGAATTATTTGGAAAATATTACACAACAAATAATTAAATAAACATGAAACAAGAAACCTTTTTACATTAAAGTATTATTTTATTAAGTGAGAAAAATACATCCTACATTTATAATAATTAGTTCAATACAAAGACAAGGAGATGTTGGGACTGTGGCCTTGTATCCGGGTCCTGAAAATGAATACAGGCTATTCACACACGCACACACGCATACGTATGAATTCCAGTCATTGACTATGAAGACTAAAAACTACCTGCTTTTGAAATACAAATGAGTCCTCTGCTTTTGTTCAAACCCGTCCACCCTCTCAGCCCGCTACCATCACCTTCTGAATATCTCAGTCCGCCCGCTTCACCTCCTCCTCCTCATTCTTCCCATTCACTATCAAAGGCCATCTCTTTATCTAGTTTATACACCCATACCACACCCATCTCATTTATCCGTCTCCCTCCCTTCTTCTCTCCCTCTCTCTTATTCAGTCAGACGACTGACGATAGATAATTACACGACGACTACCTCACTTAGAAAGTTATTCTGAAACGATGAACAATGTCCCTGTGCCACCTTTCCCATCCTCCTCCTCCTCCATCCTTTAATACTTCACAAAGCTCAGCTCTTTCTCTCTCCCCACTTTCTCCTTTCTTCTCCCCGGCGTCCCATCTAAAGTGAGCTGAAGCTGAAACTAGAGCGATGGAGAAAGAGTCTCTTTTTCCCTCTACACGCATCTAATGGCAGTGATTTTTCATAATTTCATCTTGAGGACTTATATAGCCACCGTCCCTCTTTAAAAGATCAAGGCACACACACTTTTTTCGATGCTCATGAAGGCAGCAGGCGGGCTGCAATTAAAGTGATAGTTCGAGGGGAAAAGAGAGAAAAGAGCGGAGGGAGAAATTCTCAAAAGACTATCTTCTCTCTCCTTTACTTTTTTTTCTAGAGATACCTTTACACAAAACTCACTCACTATCCTTATTCTATGGTACAATGTATAACCTTGTGCCTTTTGATGCAAAAAATGGTACAGTTGAGCTTTCCAAGTTTCTGGAATTGGCAGTTTCTCTCTCTCTCCTTTCTTCTCTCTGAGGACGGTTGAGCTTCAAGGCCTTGATGATGACAAACTAAGCACCCCATCTTTAACACGTTCTAGCCTTCTTCTCCTCTCTCTTATCATCCAAAAAGTTGCAAACTCTTCCTCCTCCTCAATACCCCTCCTCCTCCCCACAGCCGCTTATCCTATATAAAATACGGGATACAGTGGAACCTTCCTATTTGAAACTTTTGAGAAATTTTCTTGAGGAAACTGTTTTGACGTCGTTTTGACTGCCATCCACACACACACACAAATGTACATGTATGGACGATATATAATATATAGGGATGAGCGGTAACTCAACTCCTCCTTTTGACTTTGGATTTCACTCTGCCTCCGCCAATAATAGCTCTAATATTATTATTTTAATATATATGGGTATTGAGTGAAGATTCAGAAATAAATGGAAAAGTTTTCAGGGAGGAATGACTGAGAGGGGAACGCTTTATACATGGATCAAGAGAGAACCTTGCAAAATCATCCTCCTTCCCTCCCTCTACGCATAGCCCCCACTTTCTCTCTCCTTCATAAATTGATTCCTTTCTCACAAATTTGGGGAGGAGGAGGAGTAGGGAAAGGAGTGGGAAAAATGAAGCAAAAAATAAGCATCTATTTATTTACGCCACTTGAAGTTTATGCAAATCCTTCTTTTACTCATAATTTATGATCCGTATAGCGCATACCGTAGAGAGAGTGTAATTAGATTTTAGAACCACCAATTCTTGACAGCATACTTTGGATGTATTAAATGCTTTTGATTTCCACACTTAAATACGGTATGCATGTTGATATATATAGGTGTTAATGGATGTGAGTGACAGGACGTGTCAAATGTCGCTATTTCCAATTTTAAACCTTCACCTCATGGATGATTGGACTTTACTAAGAACTTACTGCCTCCTGTCCTTGCATTCAGCTGGATTTCTGGTTCGTACTAATGTAAGAGAGTCTGGGGTTTACTCAACATTCTCTCTGTAGTTGACTCAAAAAAATCTCCCAACTTTATTTTTAATTTTGCACAACTTCCGCCTTCCAAATCCCACCCTACGTTCTCTTGGGTGCTTATTGCAGAAAAAATAAAGTGCAGTGGAAAACTTTGCTAATGCTATTTGGAAATATATTCTTTTAAGAAGAGGGATTAGGATGCAGGGGAGGATGCAAGTAAAAGGTCATTCATATCCATCCAATTGAATTACGAAATCAATTTTTTGGACTAGAGATTCTCATTTGTAGTATCCTGTTCAAAGCTACTATATCATTGTCTCACCATTCTCAAATTTATGTGAGCAGAGCATTCCTTTGTGTGTGTGTGTGTGTGTGGAGATGTGCACAAGACACACACACACAGATGGACACGGAGAAGTGAGAGAGTGTGTATTTCAAAGTGTCCGTAATACAGAATTGATACAAGAATCTGATACGATATTGCCCAAGTCTCAGAAAAATTTTCACTAAATCTCACTCTCACGACGCTATAAAACATTTAACCACGGAGAAAAGACTGAGAGAGGAAGGAAGGGAAGAGATGGAGAGAGAGAGTATAGGGAAGAGTGAGTGAGAGAAAAAAAAAGTTTGCACTTCTTTCTTTCTTCTTCTTCTTTTACCCTTCTTTCTTTCTTCCAGCTAAATTTGGACGATGGTAAGGCTAAGCCTTTGGTACTTTACTTGAAATAATTTGCGCTGGCTGTATTATACATATAGACATTCTTTGTGTGTAGATATACGTGTATGTATTCCTATGGCTCAGCTGAATCCTTTTCAATTTACGAGAGGAGAGGGAAGATCCAAAGCAGACATCCTGAAGAGAAAAACAGCTTAAGCCTTTTCAAGGCATCTCTCTCCTTCTTCTCCTCTCTCTCTTTGTGTTTGTGTGTGCGTGTCTGTGGAGTCTTCTTTTTTGCTCTCAGTTTATTATGTACCTTCTTACCTCACCCACTCTCTCTCTCTTCTCCACCAAATACATGTATATGGAACCAAGTTTAAGGTTTTGGTTATAGAGCACAGGCGGATTTTTGCAAATCTTACTTTTGTTCAAATCTAGAGAAAGAGAAAGGGCTGAGGAGAGAAAGTAATCAAATCACATAGTGTCCACAGATTGACCCATCCTCCCTTTTCCCTTCACAAACCATACAATACGAGCGGAGTGTGTGCGTAAGATTTAAGGGTACGTACAGAATCGAGAGTGAAATTGATCAATCAAATCACATCAAATTACTTTCTCTCATTTTCACACACACACTCACACAGTTCAGTTCTCAGTTCTCTCACCTTTGGGATTCGTGAAACTATTAGCTAATCCAACCTTTCATTTATAATCCAGAGGAGTGACTTGTATTCAAGGAATTTAGTGGGAAATTGGACAAGAGATAAAATGGGGAAAATAAATATGCCTTAAGGTCGGTTCACATGGAGACAGATATTTTCCGATACTTTTAACGGGAAGAAACGTCCTGCCTTCATACATGCCTACATTATATCTCACATTCACATCAGATAATAACAGACTTGGTCATGGCCAACTATTTCAAAGACTGTCAAAAGAGGTGTCGAAATGTGTAATTAAAATTGATCAACTTTAAAGGTGACCAATTAAATTGTCATGAGTGTCAAGAAGCAGATGGACAGAGTTAGACAGGGAAAAACTCTCAATCCGTCCTTCCGTATGGTCATAGACACAGACAGACGCACATCACGAAAGAGAGAGAGAGACGCACAGTCTCGTCTACATTAGAATCGGAGAGTCTGGATGTGTGCGTGTGTGTGTCGGACTGTGGAGCCAACATAAAAGTTTCACTTGTGACGTGCATGAATAATACGTGAACTTTGTAAACAGTTGGCTGCTAAATCTCTATACAATGATATAGTTCTCAGTGTTGAGTTGATGTGTGTGTGTGTGTGTTCGTTCAAATATACTACCAACATCACCACGGACTACAACCACACGGTGAGGCAGAGTGAAAGTCTCTCATAGGGACAGACACACACGGGGCATTTATATATTGTATAAGATGTGGGCCTTTCCCTGGTGAGGTGACAGGTGCACTTGGGTGAGAGGAGGAGGAGAACGTTGGGTCTAATCGTAAATGTACACACTTGTGTGTGTGTACTCCATCCTTTTGGCTGTTTTATCTCTTATCCATACAGCCCAGCCCAACCATCCAGCCCTTTACCGCGTGTTCCTCTCTCCTTCTCTTCTTTTCATAGATTTTCTTCTGGACAAGTACAACGTCCTTTTCCAACAGACTCAAGACCATTCCCTCAAAACGTTTCGCCTCGAACATTTACTAAAGTTCAATCTTTTGGTCCATCCCTTCTCTCCAAATACCTTTCTCTCCACCCCCACTCTTCCTCCACACACACACACAACTTTCACTCTCGTAAGTAAACTGTCCTTAGATTCGACTCTCCTTTCAATTTTATGGACGTGGGCAGTGACTATCGACTCCTTTCTCCTGTCCTCCAGTGAATTAAATGAGAATAAAATTGCGCAACCTTTTTTCTGAAAGTGAAATTTATGTTTTTCAATCCAACCCACCTCACAGCTGAAATGTAAAAAGGATCGGAGGAAGCAAAAGAATTTTTAATTAACTTTCAAAATATTAGTGTTCAACTTTGAATACAAATTAGTGAATAATTTTATCAGGAATTTGTATACTTGAAATCTTTGTAATGAAAAAAATTTTATTAGAAATTTCTCACAATTTGTATTGGAATTTTTTTGAAATTTTCAGAGTGAAATGATTAAAGAATTTTTTTGCAAAATGGAAAGATTTTGGAATTGACAATAGGTAATAATTAGTTGATTTTAAACCTTTGTAATACATTGTCAGAAAAAAAATTTAATAGAGACGTGAATGATGGAAAAAATTGTTAGATTCAAATAAGAAAGGAATTCACATCATTAAAGTTGTACAAGGAGAAAGGGAGAAAGTCTAGACTGTAGACAAATAAATGTAACATTCTGTTTTCTCCTTTTTACTCAAAGATTCTACTCAATAAGCTGATTCATTGGAAATTCAGGGAACTCTTCGTCCTACATATCATTAGCCATTGAATATTGAATTTCTTTGTTCTTTCACCTCCGCTTTCTCCTCCTCCTCCTTCATCTCTCATGGAATTCAAAATGGCTACCAGATTGAGAATAAATTTTCCATAAAAAAGAAATAAATTGTTATTAAAATAGCAGGGGCAATTGTTGTGCAGCACAAACACACACACACCGTCTGTGCAAAGCGTGTCTATTTTTAAAATACACAACACAACCTTGCTTTATTCTCATTTTTTTTGTATCCATGTACCTTCGCCTCTCTATCTCGCTCTCCCTTTTCCTTTTCCTTTCTCAATCTATTTGTAAGGACGGAAGAGGAGGCTCCAGTTTTTGGGGAACCTTTATAAATTGGTCGATAGTAAATTTGGTACATAAAAATAGCGAGAGGGCCAAATAGACTGTACCTAAGATTTTTTTAGTGTACTACTACTGTGTATGAAGAGTGGAGTGTACTAAAATGGAAAAGACGCTAAAGCTAGAGAGTGGCTGTTTCCCCTGCTTTCTTTCTTCCTCTCCAGACACACACACATACAGTACACTATTGTTGTTTCCTGTTGAGGCACGATAGGAAAATAAGAATAGAAACCTGAATTGAAACTCAAGTTGCCTTGCGGAGGTTTCTCTCTCCTCCCAATAAAAATAGAGGAAAGAGGCCGAATTTTAGATATATATCAACGTTCATTTAATTACAGCTCAGTCGTATGGATGAACGTACTTGAAAAAGGGTGGAGAGGAAGTTCTCAAATTTTTTTCATTCTCCTTGCCCCCGCTTCCATTATTGTTGATTTGCCAGTGTGTGCTCGTGTGTGTGTGTGTCTGTGTAGGTCGATCCATTTTTATCAGCATGTGTTGCTCTGTAGTGAACTTGGAAAGGTAGTCTTGGAGATGTGTGTTAGTGGGTGTGTGGCGGCGGAGCAGTGAATTTATATTTTACCTTTATCTTCTTTTTTTAAAAGGAACGTTTTTTTTTTTTTGAGAGCTCATGTCGTCACGTTAAAGAAAATGGTATGGAGGAGAGGAGGGATGATGATGGGATGTTGCTACTATTAACGATGAAGGGCTACACACACTCACTCTCCCTTTCTCTCTCAGTAGTTAATGTGGGAACAGAAACGAGTGTTTTATTTCAACAACAATAGAGTCTTCGACTCAAAGGTGGAGGAGAAGGGGAAGGAAGAAGATGATAAGACTCAACTTTCTATTTTCTATTTTTTTACAGGATACAGGATGTAGACACATAAATGCACACACAGACACAATAAAAAAAGCTGCCATGCCAATAGCAAAAAGAAAGGGACGAAGGAATATAAGAAGAAGCAATCAAAATCGTATTATTTCACTTAATAGACACATTGTGACCCACATATTTACTTGACTACCTTCAGTAAAAAGGAGAGAATAAAAGCTCAGGTTAGAAAAAAAAGGAGAGAAAAGAAGGATGATTCACTACCTTATTGACTTGGGTCATCATCGTGCAAGGGATCATTGAATTTTTGAGTAGGATTTAGAAAGTGATGGGTGGACAAAGGGGGAGAAAGCGAGAGTAACTTTTTTTTGCACGTTTGATATTTTCAAAAAAAAGAAATCTCTTGTTCAATCTCGCACTCGTTCTTCTCTCTCCCCTTTGCTACTCTTTAGTGCGGTGGGAGTATCCTGAATATTGAGCCTACCCGACTCTTTCTATCTATATTAAGGAAGGCAGTCGTCTTTGACAGGGAAACGAAGGAGAGAACACAATATGTCTTTCCCGTCCTCTGTCTTCATTCAAGCTTTCTCTTCTTTAGAACCACAAATGCAGTGGCTAGTACTCGATCAATCATTTATTTAATCATGTGTGTGTGTATGTCAAATACGTTTTCTTGTCTTATTCTGATAGTTCCTTTCTGTCTTTCCACTTATTTTTCTTGAGCTTCCATCCTGTCTTCTTGAGGTATTTATCAGTAGTGGAGAATTGTAGTGTATTGTGTGCTGTACAGTCATTGCAATACATTACATTGCATGTACTCAATTCTTTCTTTCCCAACTTAACTTTCTCTTTTTGGACTCTCCAGAAAAAAAAACTTTTTCACTCGCTCACGACTTTCCCCTCCTCTCCACTTCCGTTATTAATGGACATCTATCTTACATAGTTACAATTTGTTCCTCCTAGCTATGTACATCCTGTGCTTTTGGATAGAGTGAATCCATGGCTTCCTACTTTTATCAAATTATTATAAGCTCACTCCCAACAACGAACAATGGAACAACATTCTCTTCGTCATTCCATGATGGTCCAGGAAATGCCGTATGGTTCTTAATAAAATCCTCTCCACAAATCCAGGTTGAAATATCCAGTCTGGAATTTTACAACCAGTTTTTTGTTGAAAAAATTGAGACAATTATTAAACGAAGTAAAATCAATATAGACTGTAATTGACTGTAGACATTACAAAATATTTGTACCTCGCTTTGCTACCAAAATTTCAAAATGGTATTATCAAAATGAGAGCTTTGTTTGAAAAAGGGAATACGGTACTTGTGTACATCCTTGTTCCCATTGTCTGGAGCTGGAGTAGGAGAGTTGTTCTGCAACTCCTTTTTACAACTTTGTTCGTATGGGGGGAGGTTTAGTCTCTGTTCTCTGTCGCTTCTCCTTGAGAGTTCTTTTTTCCGGAGGATGTGATGTATGTTTGTGTGTGTTGGCTGAGCTTCGGGTGTTGTTGAAGATGTATAGAGCTTCCAAAAATCAGATGCATTAGGTTTTCCCATCCTTCACATCATTGAGAGTAACTTACTTTCACTTTTCTCTCTCCCCCAAGTTTCACCATTTCCACTTTTTTTGTCACAGACTGAAATCCACAGATGAGACTCATAAATGCAGAGAAATAGATTCGGAAGAGGAAACAGGTGTAGGACAGCACAAATGAAATGTGAAGGTGAACCTTCTACTCCACATGCAATAAATATGTATACCGTGGAACATCTGTATGAACAATCGAAAACAGGATGAGTCTTTCTCTCTTTCTCTGGACTTTCTCCATGGATTGGACTCGACAGCACAATACGATACGAGCGATGTAGGGACTGAGATTATGTGACACACATGTTATATACGTATATACACGTAACACAGAGACAGAACTAGTTTTGTGAAGACAAATTTGTTTTGTTTCTTGCCATGCTTTTTGCATCGTTAATTCACTGGAGGTTTTCTTGGAAAAAAGGGAAAACAAGGGAGTACACAATGCACAGAAAGCTATGGATTGTTAAGCTGGAAAATCCTATGATCCTAAATTCTAGGGACTCGCATTTTTCCTTTCCCCAAACTCTATTCTACTCTCCACTCTCCACTCTCTTTCTGTTGTCCATTTTGGAGAGGCAAGGGAATTGTGTATAATATTACTGTACTCTTTATGGAGGAGGACAAGAAGGAATAATGGACCCTTCTTCAAAATCCAGACTCAAAAAATATGTATACATTTTGTAGAAAATATCAACCATGTAGAAAAATTTAGTTGGGGCAGCTAAAAAGGAAGGAGAAGAAGAGTCCAGATTTATGATGAAAGTCTTTTTTGAATTTATAGGTCGTAAAAAGCTCCTTAAACTCCACTTACAATAGTAATTAAAGTTTAAAGAACGATCTGAAGAGAGTCACATAAATCTAGGATTTAGCACTCTTCTACGATTATGCAAAAAGGAAAGTGAATATATTTAACGTGGAGAAAGTACATGTATGTGTATGTGTGTGTGATCGTCTGAATTTTTTACTAGGAATTTATACTTTTTGAATATAATGGACATTGAACAAGTCTACTTTCATTCTTCATTTTTTCAAAAACAAATGTGTATTACAAATTTATATTTTTACTTTCTCTCACATACCTCCATTCTCAGACTTTACTTTCTCCTACACTGGATGACAAAATATTCACAAATTGTACGTGGGATTAAATTACAGGTAGGATCACAGAAGGAGTAGGCAGCTGTTTCGGTTCCCTGTCGCTATTTTTTCGTGATGGACGTAGTACGAGGGATTAATTCACTAGAAAAAGGGTACAATAATTTGATGATGAATCCACACACTCCCACTCACCCACACGCCACTGGGATTGAAAATAGATACACACGCCGTAAAAGTCTCTCTCTCCCTCTCCCTTACTACCTATTTAATAATCTATCCACATTCCCGTGTACAGACACATTAGTGCAGGAAGTGGGGGATAAAGGAGAAAACCCCATAACGATCCACCTACGTGTTCATTGTGTTTGCGTGTCTGTATGTATTTGCCCTTTGCTTTCTCCTCCTCTCACAAGTCCTTGTTAGAAGAAGTCAAAAAAATTGAGAAGGGAGTAACACCCTCTTCTTCTGTCCAGACTTTGTTTCTCACTATACCATCCTCATAATAATGACTCCATCTCAGCCCACATCCACTTAAGCCTCCTCCCGAGAGAGTGAGAGTGAAACAGGGAGTCCGAGAGAGAAGAAGAAGCCAAATATAAGTAGCACTCAATTTAGGAACCGATTATTTTTGTGGGAAATTTTTTTCCCCTTTGTCACTGTTGATTCCTTCCTACACGCAGTAACACATACACACACACGTATAAGTGATAGAAAAGTTGATGCAATGAGAAATTCAAACTGTATTTGATCTGAAAGAAAAGTGCATGGGGGAGGAATTGAATTAAAAGTCAAAGTCATTCCACTCCACATTGTCGCTTTTAATTCAAATTTAAAAGTGAAAGTCTAGGTGGGAGGTGGGTGCGTGTGGAGCACTTTTGATAAACGCATTCAGTAGTTATTTTAAAAAATTGGAGAAGCAGCACTGTATTTACTAGCCCTCTTCATACCCACTACATATGTATATGTGGTTAAAGAAGGAATGAAGGTGATTTCTTTCTATCCAAAATGCCAGTGAAGTAGAAAATCTTTAAGAATAATAGAGTTGAGGGTGGGATGACTAAAAGGTGGATTGAAGGTGGAGAGAGAGTGAGTGAGAGAGAGAAAGTGTGTGGGAGAGAGTAGGAGGAACACAATGAAATTGAAATGGAAAAGGGTTTTAGGGAAAAAAGGTAAGTAACAAATGGATTCACTGAATTTATAATAAATGGAGATAAACAGTTTGTAAATCCCTTTCAATGTCTTTGCTGTGATGGGAAAGGATTCTTTCTTACCTTTTACTCTCTATATAAGTTTGCTGTACATACCTACATATACCTACATGGAGAAAAGGCTTTTAGGATTCGTAATCCTTATACTCTCCCTCTCTTTCATTCCCGTTCGCTTTCTTCCTATCTCCACGACAGATTAATAGGGAAGAACATTGCTTTGATATTTCCCTACTAGTAACATTCCAAAAATGCATTTTCTCTCTCTCTTTTCCACATTTTTTGTCTCGTATCGTTCCGTAAAATTTTCTAGGAGGAATACGTGATAAAATCTAAAGAAGGGAAAAACTTTTGCTTTTGTGCGTATCCTGTGATCCTAACATCATCCCCGAACAGACAGACACACACACCTTGAATGTAGGTGTGTGTACAAAGTATACGAAGAAATGTACACGTACAGCCAACTACGCACTCAACCCTAGAAAAATCTTTCACTTTGATAACCATCATGAGAGCTTTTCTTCAAACTTAAGAGGTTCATGAAGAAAAGTCAAAGGAGAAAGGAAAAGACAGAGGAAGATGAGAGATACTTGTATTTCATCATGTTATTTCATGCTACAGGGCGCCGCCCTTACTCCTTCTACTAAAAACTTGGAAACTCAGTTTTCCCTATCCCTTCCTATCTCACACTCACTACACTACACACACACACTTGTATCCGACACACGTACAGGACACGGTGCAGTGAAAATGCAGGAGGAGATGAAGGTTTGAAATTAACTTAATGGAATTTATTATGAGTCTTCATATGACTCAAGCAGTGCCTTTTGCGGTGTGACTATAATGTATCAACATACGTATATATATATAAATGGTGCAGTGTTTGTTCTTCCTTGTGCATATTCTCACTATAACATCAAATACCACTCCCCCCACAACTTACCATAATGCACACACACAAACACAATCCCCCGTACACACATACACACTCACACTGTGTAAAGGCTTAATATAATTACTTGCGTGGCTCAAGAAGGCACAAAATATTCAAATGTGTATTACTTAAATGTAAATCTACACTGTGTACAGTCAAAGTGTGTGCCTGTGTGTCTGTTTTTGTTTGTGCACGTGTATATGTGTGTGAAAGAGAAAGCGGAAGAGAATCAAATTCAATTTCAACTTATAATGTCAACTTGACTATCTCTCTTTCCCTAGCTCTGCCATTCAACATTTTGTTTGAATAATCGCAACAATATTAATGGTGACGGGGTAAAGAACGAGGCTTATATATTTTTTAATAAAAAACATCTTTCAAAAATCTGAGTGAAAGTTCACTTTCCCTTTTTCCCCTCTCACCTGCTTCCACTCTTTCTCTCTGCCATCACATTTGATTTCAATTATTGGAATAAAATCTTTTTATGTTATGTATAGAATGTGCTAGGATTCCAAGTATTTTAATGTCAATTTTGAGTTGATTTTCATCAACAAAATATTAGGCCTATATGTCTCATTACATGTACAAAATGATTCACACTACATTTAAGATGATTAACACACCCGGCGTGATGAAAAGGTCACGGAAAAGATAATAAAAACAAGTCACTATAATTTTATCAGTTTGTGATTATCCACTTTAACGGGGGAATGAAATTTCAAGGATAAAGTGTTACAAAAAAATATTGTTCGTTTGTGTTCCAACTTAACTTTATGAGATTTTTTCACAAAGACAAAAACTTGGAACAGAGAACCAAAGGTATACAACAACATAAACAGTCTAAAGTTGGATTTGATGAGGCCCTTGGTACAAAATGGTTGAATGTACATACATAAAATTGTGCTCTCTCTCCCTCCAACTATGGTCCGTTAAGTACTTGTCAGGCTGTGGGGAAAAAGTTGAACTTTCTCTCTCTCTCTATCCCACTCCGGTTCAAAGAGGTGAGGAGTCAAAGCGAGAAGAAGAGACGGTGAACAAACCATGGGATGTAATATTGGAATGTTCCAAGCCTCTTCTTTCTTCACACAGTTGAGGACATGAAGCGTGGGACGTCATAAAAATTTTTTTTGTCAAAGCCGAAGAATGATGGTATGCTGTTTCCTTGTGTATACCTCACACACACACACATTTTGTGTAGATATGCACGAAAGTGTGTATGTGTGTGTGTGATAATCTGTATGCAGAAGGGCTTAGAAGTGGAGAGGGCAACAGGTGCGGAATAAATCTTTTTTTTACTAAATTGATTTCCTTCGCCCGTGAATTCCACTCAACTTCCATTGTTTCGCAATGCTCTTCTTTTACTTTCTCCCGTCTTCTTCCTCCTTTCTCTTTCCCTTTCTTGATATTACTGATATTGGGTTGGAGGGTTTGAGCGAGAAATGTCACCACATACACACTCTCATCCTCACTCCCACTCTCACCCACCTACTTATAATTCCTGGGGTGGTACTCCAACTAGAATTTAGAATAATAAATGAGCTAGTGTCCTTGTTCCCGACAAAAGGGAAAAAAACTCTAGTCGAATAATCAAGTCATCAAATAGACAGAGAGAGAGAGAGAGAGAAGGATGTGGGTGAGCGAGAGATCATGTTACTTTACATTTATGTAAAGATGCGAATGATGGGAGGGAAATAAATGTTCTGTGTAGTCAGATATGATCCATTTTACCCTATGCGTGTGGGTATCATTCTTTAATTTACATAATGGTGTGTAGGAAGTTTTCGTCGGATTTGAGAGGGAAAGGAGAGGAGGAGGAAACGATTTTCATCATCTATTTTCCGGTTTGTTGTGTAAATACAGCGAGAGAGTGTGTGTGTAAATACATTTTATGTAAAATATTGATGAAAAAACAGAAGAGCAACGCAAGACACACACTCTATATGTGTGTGTGTGTAAGATCATACATGTATAAATAACAGGGTGATGTAATGCATTGCTCCCCGCGTAACTTACAGGGTGTACTTTAAAACAGAGGGGAGACTAGATCCTTTGAGATCTTTTGTGATCTTTGGGAAAAGTTTAACTTTGTAGCTACACTTATTTTAATATCGTGAGCACACATGTCCTTAATCCTCACAATTTGATGTATCGTAATGTACACTTTTATTTTGATACAACAATTTTTGAGTGCGTGCTTAAAGGAGATTAGATCACGCATCTTGGTAAAGCTTGGCAGGCAACTATTCGCGATTAAAAACACTTGTGAAGTATGAAGTAGATTGTCATTTTTAAGTGAAATACAATGGATTGAAATTCCGGCTTGCATTCATAACAGCCGTTTAATTTGAGTAATTTTCCGATGTTGTTGTCACATTCTGTTACGTATTCATCGTTTCATTCTATGCCACAAAGTAAAGGTTTTGTGTTTTTAATGTTAATCATGCGACAACTGTCAATACATACCTGCCAAACACAAAAAGTGAAAGTCAATATTTTGTACTTTTAATACAACATTAATTAGGAATTTAATTTTGAAATTGTTGTTTTTTTAGCATATTTTAAAAATTTTGAAGTAATTAATTTCTGCCCAAATAAAAGAGCATCCCAATTTCCACAAAATTCACCCTGTACACACAATACGGGATCTTCCCTTCTTTCCTCTGTCACTGGTGTGGAACATTGGCAATTAAAACGTGTTATCTTTGGCTTTGTGTTCAGCTACATTAAGATGTGTTGGAGTATAGTGCGTGTGTGTGCGGAAGAAAAGGAGGGAGAGTTGTCTCATATAAGTCACAAAGTCACATTCACTACATTTTCCTTGTTCAAGACCTACTCTCCTTTGTGTTCTTGGCTTTGGCATGATACACATGCTAATACCTCCTCCCTCCCTTTCTCCACACTTACACCATGGTGTGTCCTGTACATACATCATGATCTGTCCCGTTCTCCTCTTCCTCCTTCTCCTCCTCCTCTTTTCTATGGCTTTACGAAGAGCTCTCATTTTACAAGAAATTTTGAGCCGGGGTCTCAGACCGCGTTGAATTAACTTTCATTTGCATAATATCCGAGTGGATGTTTTCTCAGTGGTTTTCCGCTCCACACAAATACAAACACACACACACACACAAATGACACTGCTGTGCTCAACTCTGCCTCTCTTATATTCACTGAAAATGAGGGAGGAAGAGGCGGGAGTGGTGGTGGCCGTGTCTTGAGCTGTGGGGGCTGGTGACTAATTGAGTAATATTCCATTAAGACGATGAAGATGCTACTTGGCCACACACACACACACACATTATACATTATATACGTATGTATGTAGACGTAACCATTACTACATAGAAATTTCATTCGGGATGAATGAATTGGTTCAGAAATGGTTCACTTGTTCCTCCTCCTCCTTATCTTCCGACAGCAGCAAACTGTTTTGTCTCACCACCCATGACTTTACATTATGCATTGTGTGCTGTAAGAGGAAAGAGAAAGTGTCGGAACAAACAAATCCACGCAATTCCATGAATAGTGCCCAGTCTATTTGAAAATTCACTGTTGGCGGGTGTGTGTGTGTGTTTAGAAATAGAATAATTGTTTGTCTTTCTTTACACATGTATTATTTGTGTAACAATTCCCTCCAGAATCTCTCCTTCCTCCCACACCCAAGATGAAGTTCCAAGACAGTTTTTGTGGTTCCAGAATAAAGCATGAGGGAAAGGAGAGGGTGAATTAAGAGCATCGCTTTCTCTCACATACAGCCATATAATCTGTAATGGAATGGTTTGTATGACCCACCGAGAGTGTATTTATATAGTTATACAAGTTAATAGTATGCATTAATGCGTGGTGCTGATGAGAAAATGGGTTGAGACTTATAATTTGAACACACACCCTTCCTTTTCCTTTCCTCCGTGTCCCTGTAAAAAATATCCTTTTCATTATGACACGGCCTCTACTACACTCTAATTTAAGACTACTCTGGAAGCTATCTCTATTTCCCAGTCAACTCTCTAATTTCATGCTATGGCTAAAAGTAGAGTTGGGAATAGGCCTCGGAATACACAGACACACTCACTGCCATTATATTTTCAAAAATTTCACTCTTTTCCATAATAGAGCAGCAAATTATGAGGACATAGCGAGGCACACAGCTGTAGGGACACATATAATTAAATTTATACCATATTATATTATACAAATATAATTAAATGTACGTATTTAACTCTCCTCCTCTAGAGAATCTTTTATGTGTTCAAACTTATAAAAAATGGCATTTGGGTTTCCTCAATCCTTTCTATCTCTTCCAATTTCTTTCCCAACTTGATTTCTACACTTTCAAAGTCTCTTCCTTTCACCTCCTCCTCCTCCCCTTTAACGACACTTAGTGATTCTAAATGGGATTATAATGAGCCAATGAATGGGATTCTGACTAGACGTCTAATATTTATAAGGAGTGTGAGAAAATGGGAGGGGAAAGAATTCTGTCAAAAGTATATATCATTCTGTGTATACGTAGTAAATATCCATATATGAAGAAGAAGGGAAAAAGTAGATCTGTACTTTTCTCAATTTGAATACAAATTTGGAGGAAATGACTCCTCTCCTAAAAATATATCTACCTTATATCTTCCATGTTATATGTTCCATCCACTTTTTTTCCACCCTCCCACTGAGAAGAAATCCAAATCAATAATTTAATTTTTTTTCTAACTCTCTCTTTTTTCCCATGTCTAGATTCAACTTGTTGGATGGTTTGAGTGGTTAGAGAGAGGAGCGGGCGTTTGAAGACTTACGGACTCGACTCGTTCAAGAGGAAGAATAATAGGATGTCAAATTAAACTGCTTTCATATCTTGTGTCGTGTGTGTGTGTTGAGGGAGGTATACATCTACTACATACAACTATACACAGTGAGTGTGGTGGTGATGCACTTTCCTTGATGGTTTCTCCTCTTCTCCGTCTTCCTCCTCCACACACACTCTGTCTCTTCACCAACCAACCAACCAGTCATACAAGGGACGGAGGAGGGTGATGGGAGAAAGTTTTTGAAGAGGCAGTGGCGGCAGCCTACAACGACAAAGTCGAAGGAGGAGGAGGAGGAGGAAAAAGGGAAGATTCCCTTTACAAAATAACAAGAGCTGTCTTTTTTCCCCAAAAGAAATAGAACCAATTTTCAAATTTCCTTGACTCACCAAACCTAAAGAGGACGACCCAGAGACGTCGACGAAGACGACAACGAGAGAGAGAGAGAAAGTGGGTGAAAAAAAAGAAGACCAAGAGTCAGCAGCAGCAGCACAGGAGTCGTCAACCAGGACAAAGATTACCTTCAAGAAAAATTCAATTGTGAATTTAAACATCTTCATATTCAACACGAGCTGTACTTTCTTCAAAATACACACTGCAATTTTGAACCGCGCCAAAAAAATCCATCAACACACAGACCCACACATTGCAGAGGTACGTGTTCCATTTGTCTCAATGATATCCAGACTGAAAAAAAGTCAATCTCACAAAATATGAGGGAAACGACGTGACGTCCACGTCCATCACTCCAAGCTACACACAACACATGTACATGTATGAAGTCACTGTGTGAATCCTGCAGCCGCATCAATATTCCTACACAACTCAGTTTCAGTTCATGAACAGTTCCTTTCGTGAATGGACTCTCCTTTTGAACTGTATTTACACTTAAATAAAGCGGACCGAGTAAAAAAAGTGAAAATTAGTGCAAATTTTGTTGGAACAACAATATTAGTACAGGGGTTGTAATACAAATCTACGGGCTATCATCACCACCCAATAAATAGTGTCTAATATAAGAAGAGTGGAGGGAAAGAGAGAGAGATCAATTGACATCCTCTTCCAGCCCACTGTGCTCAAATTGAGTGGTCCTCTGATCCTCCTCCCAAGGAGTCTAACAAAGAATCATGATAATGATACAATGTCAATAGACTGGGAGATCCGTGCCTCACAATAAAAAAAGGAAAGTGTAAAGTGTGGTGGTGGTGTGTGCGTGTCTGTGGGTTAGAAGAAAGGGGGGCGGGTGGTTGCGGTGAGTTTTTTAGAGGAAAAAAAAGACAAAAGAGAGGAGGAGAAAAGTGTTGTAAAGATGTATGAGATGGATACAGAGGATGAAGAGGGCTTGTGAAAAGTCTTTCCCTCCCTTTCTCTCTTTTCCCTCCGTCGTCTGGGAGAAAGCAGAAGGAAGAAGAGGAGGAAGGAAGGAAGAAGATAATAGAGTGAATTGATAGGATGATAGCTGCCGCTGTGAAAAAAGGGGAGAAAAAAGCTTTATAAAAAAGTGTTGTGAGTGTACACATAACGCTTTCCCTCCTTTCCGTCACGCTTTCTCTCTCTTTTCCGCTGGACAACAACTGAGAGTCTGGAGGAAGAGTGTGAGGATAAACGAAATTAAGTGTCCATTGTTTGAAGTATGTGTGTAGTGAGGAGGGTTTGGAGAAACGAGGTCCATGTTGATGAAGCAGTCCCATCACACCACCATGGGTGTTTTTGTGAGGAGGAACAAAGATTATCTGTATAAATGACTGGGATGAAGGGGAAAGTGAGGTTGACACTTGGGATAGACTCCTTTTCATTTAGTCGTGGTGTCCATGCTGAGTGTGGTTTATGGTACACTTCATCCTTTCCAATGAAAAATAATTTGAGTTAACACTGAGGAACAAAGACTAAGAAGAGAGAAAGTTGGTGGACTTTAGGCTTCTCTCTGTTTGTCTAGGGGGAGAGAAAGTGAAAGTCCCGGGAACTTGTTGTTCTTGTTGTTTGTTAGATATTTTTTGAAAAAAAGATAAAGGCGAAATGGAGGACAGTGCTTCGTACTACGATCTGAATATTGGATACGAGGGGAACAATGGGAGTGGGGGTGGGGAGAATGATAGTTTGTTAGCGGGGAATGGGACGGCTGATGGACCGACATGGTACATGAGCAGTTTTGGAGTGTTACTGATAGTGCCAGAATGGGAGGCGGCCCTCACAGCCGTCACTCTATCCCTCATCATCATCTTGACTTTGGTCGGGAATTTCCTTGTCATCCTCTCCGTCTTCACGTACAAACCGCTTCGGTCCGCCCCCAACTTTTTTATCGTCTCCCTTGCCGTGGCGGACATGACCGTCGCTCTTTTGGTGCTTCCATTAAATGTAGCTTACTCAATACTGGGCAGATGGGTTCTAGGGTAATGCAAAAACCATTTTCTTGATCTCTCTTAACATGCTGGATAAACTTTACAAGTTTAAATGGCAATCATTTATGCGATATGTGATAAAAAATAAATTAAATGATGCTTCTTCGTGTGTGTGTGTGTGGATTTTGTAAACAGGAAAATAATCTGTGAAATATGGCTCACATGTGATGTACTCTGCTGTACTTCTTCCATCCTACATTTATGCGCCATTTCAATCGACCGCTATAAAGCAATCACAGATCCAATAAATTATGTAATTAAATATAAAATATCTTAACTTTGTGATTTTTCACACGTAATTGTTTTGGAGAATATAACATTATACTGTCTATACTGTCTTAGGCAAGAAAAAGGACACTGCAGCGAGTTCTCTGCACAATTTTGATCGTGTGGATCATGTCCTTCCTCATTTCCTCACCACCAATCCTAGGATGGAACGACTGGCCCCACGAGTAAATTTTTTATTCCACATTCCTATATTATTAAAACTTGATTTAATTAACTACACAACTCCTCCTCTTGTTCGTCTCCAGTCCACGTGCCTATTTATTTATTTATTAATGATGAGAGAAAGACAAGGGAGTCATTTAGTGGGATTTAGTTGTCAGGACCTGTCAACATCAACTCTCCCTCAATTAATATGCAGTCCCCCTCCATGTCTCCCCGTCCCAATACAAAATTTATAGTGTAACTAGTTGACACACGCACAAGATTTTGGCATGACATGTCATTCATCATTTAACTACTCTATGGCTGGCCATACACTGTACACAACTAAATTAGCCTACTTATTTAAACTGTGAACACTATCAGTCACATCAAATAGTCATCCCTTGTTATCCTGTGTTTTGAATCTCCCAATTATAAATTGATTTTCTAAATCACTGCCCTTGTCATAGCCAACGAGCCAACACAGGCACATGGATTGACATGTCATGTCACTCGTGTTGACAGGGAGGCTAAATTGTCACGACACACACTTCAAAAATACTTTCACGAGTCCATATCTATTTTTAGGGTCAGTTGACATTCTTGACAGACAGTATTCAATTTTCCTTGACGGATAAAGTCAAATTCTAACAAATGAGCAAAGTACTCACTTTATTGGGTTTCCGTTTATTCCGTCATTCACTGATTAGTTTTCTAAAGTTGATGGGAAAAAATTAATTAAGTATCCTTGGTCTAATCAATCTTTGTCACATTATTATTTAATTGTTGACTTTTTTATGAGTGTATCAGTTTATCCAACATGTAAAAGATACTGATCGCTTGGAATTGGTGTAGGTTTAAAGAGGACACAGCCTGTACCCTGACATTTGAGCAGGGTTACGTCGTCTACTCAGCCCTAGGTTCTTTCTACATCCCACTGGTCGTGATGACGGCAGTCTACATTCGAATATTCATTGCCACTCGTCGAAGACTTCGCCAACGAGCCAAAGCCTCTAGACTGTCTGCAATGGCCCGTCAACGGTCAATCGAGAGTGGTTGTGCGGGGTGTACTGGGGTAGTGAAACGGAATGGAGGGGGTGATGGTGGAGAAAGGGAACGGAGTTCTATCAGCTCAATAGAGAATAATGGGAACGATGGGTCGGGGGATCATTGCCTCCAGAGAAGTTCGGAAAGTGTGAATAATCCAAAGAAAGCAAGAGGGGAGAGGAGGGGGAAGAATTCCACTAGTAGTACTGATCATCCTCCTCCATCTCAGACACCGTCAGCAGCAGGGGGGACTGGAACAGTCCCAGCGACAACACCCACCAGCACAACAGCCCCTCCACCCCCTCCTTCTTCCCATCGAAGCTCCACTACAGAGGACAATGAGACTGCCAGGAACAGTCGGGGGATTTTGAAGGGACGCCTTCAGAGTCAATTGACTGTAGATGGTGACTACGACAATTCCAAACTCAGTCCAGCCAATGTGAGTGAAGACTCGGTGACGGACGCCGAGGCCCCGCTCAATCATCAAAATAAACATCATAACCATTCTCATTCTCATTCAAAGAGTCATGGGGGAGGAGGGAGGGGGAGTAAAAGATCCAGTCGACAACCCTCCCAACAGGTCAGCCAGTTTGTGGAGGAAAAACAACGAATCTCCCTTTCCAAAGGTGAGATCCCTCATTCGTCTAAAATGATGAATCATGGAATTTCGTTTTTAGTTTTTTTAAACGTTCATTTAATGCAAAACTTTCCCTTTCTCCTCCGTTCTTTCCCATTTTACAGAAAGGAAAGCGGCAAGGACTTTGGGAATCATCATGGGAAGTTTTGTGATCTGTTGGGTAAGTTGTAGTAGTCACTGCTCTGTAGTGTAGCGGATCGGATTTGGTGAAAGCAAAAATGATAATGACTAAGTCTGGAAACATGTGAGATGAAATGAAAGTCTGGGTGTACGAAAAAAGGTCATGCTGAGTGGGATGTAAAGGCTACAAACTTTTATTTTTAAAAAAAGGTTCAGTATGACCTTTCGTACTCACCACTAGTCGAATTTTGTCTGACCTTACACCATCATGGGTCATCAAAGTTTGGAGTGGAGGGAACTTTAGAATGTATCTGAACAAAAAAGCAGTTGACTCTTTGTGTCAGTGTGTGGCCCTTGTCACATGACTTTAGAGAAAGTTTCAAAGACTCGGTCCTTCATTCGAGTAGCCAAATTAATTTCATTACACAAATGTACAGGTACAATAATGACATTTTAAAATTTTGTCTCCTACTATTCAAATACAGGTGCCATTTTTTCTGATGTACGTTATCCTACCATTCTGTTCGAGCTGCTACAAACCCAGTCAAAAAGTTGTCAACTTTATTACCTGGCTTGGCTATGTCAATAGTTTCCTCAACCCCGTCATTTACACGGTAACTAAACTTGGTTTGTATCACATTTCCTCTCCTATCAATGCAATCCATACCCATAGACTCAAAACTAAATTGTCCCAAGAGTGTAATAACCCATTTGTATGGAAATTCAAATTATTTTAGTCAAATTTGCCCAAAAGTGACACTATCCACTTTCATTCAATTTAGTTTCCTCAAAATTATTTCCAAAATTATGGTGTAAATTGAGTTTACATATATCTCTCGGAAATACCCAGTGGGACTTTTGATTTATGGACTGCATTTCAATGATTTATTGATGTTTCACATTTAAATCACAATCTGTGTGAGCGTGACAATTCATTTGGTAGCTCAGTCATGTTTCAGAATAATTTGTAGCTAAAATGAGAGCGAGAGGAAAAAAATCTTTCCGGAGATTATACATTCATGGCCTTTTGACTCTAATATTAAATTCAATGTATCTAGATATTCAATCTGGACTTTCGCAAAGCATTCAAGAAAATCCTTCACATCGGGAAGTAAAGAAAAAAACTCGTGACACATTTGACTTTTTCTCTTATTTTCTCTTTCTCCACACCACACCCAAAAATGATTGATCTGTTATTAACAACTGTCAACACTTTCCCATTATTATCAAAAAGAATCAAGGATTTTTCAAACCCCTCACACATCCAAGGCTACCAACACATCAAACAACAACAACTGTACAAGTTCCAGTCCATGTTGTGGTGTTCTAAAATAAGAAACCATGCAGTGTTTGTCATACGACTTTCTTTTATACGTAGGATATTTACATCACAATCATCCACTAACTTTCACCTCCCCCACACTCCAACGTACTTGAACTCTATACTCCTAGCTGTACCAACGCACAAATTAATGTTTCAACTTTTCCCATCTCCCCCACACACAATCATAGTCCACATATTGACTAATGATATAGAGCAGTTTCCGGGGAATGATCATGGAGATCACGATTTGGATTGTACAATCATCGTCGTCACACTTTCTACACGTAGTCTGGCATACATAGAGAAAACAGCCTTTCATCATTGGCCAACGTAGAGAGTGAAAGAGGAGAGGCTTTCGTCACCCTCAGTGTGACTCCCTGGGTCCCCATGAAGGACACACACACACACACACACACACACCACAGTACAGACTCGATGGGAGAAAGCTGGAGAAAGTGAAATTAAATAGAGACGACGACGAGGACACCATATCCATATATGAGAATTCCTTTGACCAGCTAGTTAAATTGGAATAATACTGTCAACATTTCTAATGCTTTTGCCCCCTCCCCAACCCCAAAGGGACGTTCATATCTTGTTCTGTAATGAAGAATTCATTCGATCACACACACACACACATTCAGTCAGGAGAGCAGATTCAGCTCAGACAAAATTTATTTTGTTTGTACTTTCTCCAGTCGCAAAATGGAAATGTTGCTTTCTCTGTGTGTGCATCCTGTGGGCTCAAAACATCTTCACTCCTTGTGTGTGTGTCCGTCTGAAATGCATTGAATTTTGCCCACAACTGTGACCACGTTTCTTCTTCTTCCTATTTCCCCACTCATCCTCCACTCATGTACATGTAGATGTGGATGTACACGTGGAGACTTCAGAATTGAATTGAATGGAGTTCCATGTGTTATTCCGATTATGATTCGGACTAACCCAACTTCAGGGAAGGGAACTAAACTGAAGAGTTTGGAAGACGGAAAGCTGAAGGACGAAGGGCTTTTGAATCAGTCAAGAGGAGTGGAAGAATCAATAATTCTCCCTCTAGACCACCATCCACATCTGAGCAACAAGAGAGAGAGAGCGACCGCCACAAGAAAAATAATCAAAAAAAGGAAGCAAAAAACCGGAGGAGCAGAAGAAAAGAGGGGAGGAGGAGGGGAAGAGAAATGTTCAAGACAAACGTGTTCCTATATTTGTGTATGTTCGACTTGACTCAACGGATCTTTTTCCTTTGGACTCTCTCTCTCTCTCCATCCGAGTTTTCTCCATTTGAGTTCAGTTTTGCACTTGATCCGTCAATATTTCGATATCTTCACTTTAATTTCACAAAACAAATTCCCGACACACAAACACACACACACACATGACAAACAAACAAACAAACACACGAAAGAAAGTTGGTTTGTGGTCAATTGAACATAACTTTATTTTTTATTAAAAAAAGGTGAAGCAAAATAAACACACAGAATTACAGTCAAGAGAATGGACAAAGTAATAAGGTCGGATGAGATGTGCATGTGTGCGGAACAATGTGTATTTATGCTAA
The DNA here is from genome assembly GCA_009870185.1 of Pygmarrhopalites habei. Taxonomy (NCBI): domain Eukaryota; kingdom Metazoa; phylum Arthropoda; class Collembola; order Symphypleona; family Arrhopalitidae; genus Pygmarrhopalites; species Pygmarrhopalites habei. The sequence goes on along the minus strand of WJFB01000340.1, from coordinate 21,690 downwards.
TGATATTTATAAATAGGTCGGACAGAGAGGGTAGTGTACCAATTCTTTTTTTTCCAAGGCTAATGCAAGTCTTGTTGGACAGAGATTAACTTGTACCATCTACTTTCTCTGTCGTCCATCTGTCCGGAATAATGTATAGTATAATTTAAAATTGCAGTATTCCTCTCCCAGAATTCTTTCCCTTTCCCTTCTTTTTTTCTCTGGATTGAAGTATCTCTCTCTCTCTTTCCTTGGTCAATGATAAGTTTAAGCAATTTGTCCACGTTGACTTTTCCCATTTTTTGAGTTAGTCATGAATGAGCTATTTATTTGTTGAACAGCTTGAATCATCCCTCTTCCTTTGAAATTTATTATTCTCCAAGCTGCCGTGTACGTGTGTATGTGGAATCATCGATTTTTTCCCAACACACGACAAAATCCTGTATGTATGTCACATTTATTCTCATTTTATAACACACAAAGGCCACCATGTGGAAAGAGACAGGACAGGGGGTACAACCAGACACTGGTCACACAATTTTTCATCAATTTTGACTCACCCGCCTCTGTGGTCTTTCGTCCAAGGTGACGCACATACCAAACTCATTTTCATTTCAAACATTGTGAACGTGGTGCGTGACCTTTGCTGTGACACTTGTGTGACTTCAGTACAAAGATTTTGTGTTGGAAAACTTTCATAGATCATGTAATTCAATTCTTGGTCGGTTCAAGAGTTCAAAAAAGTTACGCACTTTGACCAAAGGGTCAGAAGAGCATGTTCATTTCATTCTAATAATTTCATTTTAAATTTATACATTATATATAGCTAACTAAGTGCTAGTTTTTTAAATTTTCAAAGCGTTTTATAGTGTAAAAATGATTTTATAGCGACCCTAAGCTGACTACGCACAATGATAGTTGACAATGTCTACTGCTGCACCCCCTTTTATCCGTGTAGTATGTTATAAGGTATCTAGAAAGTAGGAAGAGTATTCCCTCACAAATAATTTTGACTGGACACACAGAGTGGTCTGGGGCACGTTTTAAGCCATGTCAATAAAAATTGGCATCTTTCTCTCTCCCTTTCATCCTTTCCCCTCAATTCCTGTTGACATAATACCATGTACAAAATTCCTTTCCTCCTTCCTTCCCTTGATAAAGTGTAAAATGTCTGAGAGAAGATGAGCAGAGTGGATTGAACGGAGGAATAGCCGTGTGTCTGTTCTTCTCTGTGTATGTGAAAGTGTGTGTATACTACAGGAGGACAATAATTGTGCACTTGCAAAAGAGTGAAAATATTTTGTTCCAATTCTCCCCATCACAATACAATATCTACTTTTTTGATAAACAAAACTTTGCTCAATAATGAACGCACACTCTCCCTCCCACCCCCAAAAAAAGTTGTACAAATGGACTTGCATTTACTTTCACCATGCAAAAACTTTTACTCTCACTGTTATTAAAAGTTGAAGAGAAATTTTAAAATTTAAATTAATCCTTCATATTTGCCCATACCAACTACTCATCAATATACACAAATGGTTGATTAGTTTTCCTTCATTACTTTCTCTTGTCTTTTTCCCTAATGAAGAAAACAGAAGAGAGATGAGATGGTACGAGGAAAAAAACAAATGCTGTATTTGTGGGTTGTTCCGGATTTTCTCCCTTTCTATTTCTTTGTACTATGTCACCACGAACAACGTCAGCTTCCGAAGAATTGGTTCAATAATAATTTTTTTGACATAGTTTCTCTCTATATTGACAGTATCATTAGACGTGAGTGAGTGAGTTAGGGGAAAAGAAGGATCCGTCGATTTACAGAGGTTGATTGTAAACGACCATGTTTTCTGATGAACAACTACGATGTTGGTTGGCCCTATCGTGTCTTTGTAGGTTGACGAAGATTCAAGGAGAAAAAAGTGGTGTCAGAAGAGATGGGAAGGAGAGAGAGAGAGAAGAAGAAGAGAAATCTTGATTCATTAGTTCTGATATGTTCCTTTTAGCCTGTCATAGATTTACAGAGTGTAACACTCCACACACAAAGGTACATAGGGAGGGAAATGTTATATCTGACAAGATCAAAGGGTACATTCTAAATTAGCTGTGTATGGTTTCGTAATAAGTCTCCAAGGATTCAATTAGAACCTTGTGAAAGAGAGAGAGAGAGAAAGAGAAAGTGAAAGAGTAGTGATCTTGGTTTATTTGAGTAGGGTGAAAGTGAAGGCTGGTGTGTGTGTGTGTACGCTGTGTACCTTTGTCTTTTCCATTGAAAGTTCCCACACACCAAATGTACAAGGAAAAAACAACAAAACACAATGAAAATACAAAATATATTGACATAACTTCCAGGCACACACACCCAGCCGGGCTTTTATGAGGGAGAAAATGTTTGTCACAATTGTTTACAAAGGATAAAAGCAAGATTACCAAAGTGAATAGATTTCAAAATTTTTTTAAAAAAATTCCATTGATCCATATATTTTAGCTTTTAATTAATAAAATAAAATGTTTTAAAAATATTTAGGAAAGTACTTTCCCTGTATCAAGTAAAAAACTTTACCACTTGCACTTTCCCCAATAAAAATGCGTAGTACTTTCTCCAGTCTTCTTTTAATTTTGTCTCCATGCAAACTTTGTGTAAAAACAACATATCTTTCTACTGTACACAAACACACAGCTTCGACAGGATGGTGTGTGTGTGTGGAGAAAGCTCCATTTATCCTGGATTCACTCGTCCATGCTCAAGATCCGGTTCCAGAAGCCTATCAATATCGAGGAGGCTGTAGACTTTCACCTACTTCACGAGAACTCCATATTTCACTGCGTGCAATGCATATTTATACTCTTCTCTCTCTCTCTCTCTCTCTTCAGATCCACTACAGGCATAGTGAAGAATGTTGAGTACCTTCAACTATTTCTCCTCCTTTCTCTCTATCTTTCACGTATTTAGATGGAAATGGTGATCAAATTTTTTTGTACACTCCACTCCACTTCTAGCATATTCTTGTGTGGGGTATAACACCTGCTGCTATTCTGGCAAAGTAGTCTTTGTTGTTGGCAAGATCACACTCAGCACACATCTACGCAAAGAATCAGTGACTGTAGTGTAGTGTCAACAAAGGAGAAAGAATAGAAACAAATTGTTGTCGCCGCTCAGCCCATTCCTGCTCACGTCATTACTTTCTGTAATACAAGATACATTACCTTGACCCCTCTCTCTCTCTCATTCTTTCAAATTGTTTCCATGACTCACCTTCCTCTCTCTCTCTCTTTGTGTGACTGTGTGTGACTTTGGCAACGTTAATTAACTTTGGAAGTACAAATTGGAATATTATTGCACCCATGGAAAGTGTACAGAGTGCGTGTGTACACTAGGACGGTAGTTACATAATACGAAATCTAATTTGATTTCACTTTCATCTTGATCCAGAAAAAGTAGAAAAGAGAAAATTTACTATTGTGTGTGTATCTGTTCGTTTCTGTTGTAGCTCAACTTAAAAAGTTTCGGAGGAGCTCAAAGACAAAATAGGACAATATCGAACTACATAGAGCTACATAGAGAGTAGTAGTAGTAGTGGGTGGGGATATTCAATAAATTAATTAAAGTGACAAAATGGTCAGTTCAGAATAAAACATAATTTCTCAGGATGCGACACAAATATTTTACACATCCTCTCAATACCAATTCCAATTCATTCTAATTAAAATTATATTGCTACCTACTTTGAACACCCCCAACCCATCCAGATCATGCAATTCTTTATTTAATCTCCTCCTTCTCCATGTATATTTGTACCCTAATTTTAACTTTCTTCACTCTGTCCTCCACTTCCACCTCGAAATACACTGCAACGAGACCGAGACAGACAAGAAAATGATGCCCTTTCGTGTGTCCACTTCTAAGTGTGTAGAACGAACATAATTCTCACTGTTTTATTCATAGCTTTGTTTACCTTGTGCCTTTACCATGTATTGCCCTATTACATCATACTCCTTTCTCCTCTGTCTCCTTGACCAGAGGAAGACTGTGCAAGTCAAGTCAGAAATTTAATTCAATCCTTATTCATACACCGTGGTTACACACTGCATGGATAAAACCAATTGTATTGACTTTGGCAGGGTAATTCCAGTTTGTGTGTGTTTCGCTCAACATCCTCAACTATTGGTCATTGTCAAAAAGTTTTTTCTCCCTTCACATTACTCCGAAGGCTGTTCTCAAGTGTGTGTGTGTGTGTTGTACGAAAGTATTGAATGTGTTGTCCGGGCTGTGGAAAATTGACAACAGTCCACACACACAACACACATTACATCATTTGATGTGACGTGTACACATATAATAGAATATACCTACAACCTTCCCGTATATGCGTAATGAGTATGCATGGACACAGTTATAGTCACTCTATTAATTAACTAGCCAGTTATACATTCCATTTTAGTTTACTCTCAAGCCATACATTGTAGAAGGGAGCTGTGGTTCTGGATGAGAGAGTGACTGTGTTATGCTGATCGGAAGGACCAGACGAAGAAGGAGCTGGTGATGGGAACTGTGTGTCAAACCAACCATATCAATCAATGTGAAGTTACCATTAAAAGCAAAATGAGGCTTCATCCTCCCCCCCCTCTCTTTCTCTCTCTTCCCCGTACACTTGATGATAAACAATTAATTATCTATAAAAGGTTTTCACAAGTGACCAATATTTTCACTCATATTTTCTGACTCCAACTTAAAGGATTCTCTAGTACTAGGGCATCCTAGAATAGGAATAGATGTGGACGTGTAGTGAAGGGACACACAATGTAAATACTAGATTATTGATTCTCCACTTAATTAGACTGTGGGCTTCATCTTTTATTTTGCAAGAATCCATTTCTCAGAAAATAGTCAACAAGTCAATAATAGGCTTACCTAATCACACATGGGTATGACTATGACGTACATGTTCAAAGTCCTTTGTGATTGGTATATTAATATTAATTGTTCACCAGTCACATGTATCCATACAGATCAAAAAAACTTGAGTGGAGGAGGAAGGACAAAAGAAATATCTTCAATATTGACTAAGAAGAAGAAGAGGCGAAGGCTGGACACACAAGATTGGGAGGGAAAAAAACGATTTTTATTCATCCCTCAACTCCTCTTTTTTATACTACAGATGAATTGAGTAAAATGGAATCGTTATCTTAGAGCCTAGCCTTCCAGGTTTTCACAAAAGTGGGGAAAGAGAAGGAGAATGTATATTGTATGCTTTTTGTGAGTAAAGAAAAAAATCACACACACACTCACTCTCTCTCTCTCTTGCATACACTGAATTTGCATGAATTTGATTGATGTGGACCAGGTTCTATTTAGATGATCTCAGTTCCGCTGCTACGCACAAACAGAGAAACTGATAGCCTGGCTAGGAGCGGCCATACATTGTACGTCCTGTCGTATTGAATATGTATGTTCACATGAGGTCCTATGACCAGTGGCAGTCAAGGGGAATGACTTTCCATGTATGCATTGTATGCCCTTTATGTATTACTTTAGATAGCTCTTTCCCTCCCCACACACACACACACAATTCCCACATCATATAGGCTGAGCCAACTTTTCTCTTCCTCTCCTCTCCTCTTGTCAATATATGTAGCATATCATAATCTCCCACTCCCTGCGTGTGTGTGTACTTTGACCGTGTATGTAAGTCAACGCTGGAGTTTGATCATATTATAAATAGAGTTGGCGGCCCTTCACCATTGAAATTTCACCAGAACCAGGACTTGAATGGGGAGGGAACGTGAACTTTACACTTTGGATTAGAATGCATCACGGGAGAACATGTTTGTCTGTGTGAGTGAGTGAGGGTGTGTGTTTGTGTGTGTGTGTGTGGGAAAGATTGATCTCATGTGAAGCTAGACATGCTAGACGAACCAACATCTTTTTTCTCTTCTCTTCTCTCTCTCTCTCTCTCTCTGACGAAATACGCCTATATTTTTCCGGCTTCACTCTTCCTTTGGCTTCGTTTTTTTGGTTCAAACATACAAGTGCTCATGTGATGTTAACCTCCAAACAGGGTAGACATAATGCTCTGTGTGGAGAGATCCATACAATTTCAAACTCTTTTCCTTCCTTTCTCCTCTCTCCTTTTCTTTACATAAGTTCTAAATGGGATCCCAGTCTAAGTTCCCCATATATTCGTATGACTTGGTGGGATTGGGGGGAAGGAGGTGGATTGGGAAAAAGGAGGAGAAGGAGGAATTTATTAAGTCTTGCCAATAAAAATTGTCACGGGAGGAGGAAGTGGAAAGAAAACTTCTTTTCTTTCCTTTTCTACTAGCCCCCACCGAAAATGTGACTCCTTTTTTGACAGGCTTAAAATGTAAATAGGTTGACGTATTCCAAAAATTGTTTCCCCGTATTTCTAGCATGGCCCAACGTTTTCTATTGTGTACTGGAAGGTTTATGAAAATTGAAAGCGTGTACATACATTTTACTTTGCATTGCCATTAACTTGAAAAACTCTATGATTTCAACTTGCAAAAAAAGTAAACTTGATTGTTGATGACTTTGTCTAGTCAAAAACGAAGACCAAGTATTTGTTGTACGTGCACTGTGCATAAATATGGAAATTAAATGGCAGAATACAAGTGGGAGGATTTAATTTGAACCAGTCTAGTTCTAATTGTAGTCTAGATTTTTAATTGAGGGTGTCTAGTCCATACCAAATAAATATTCAATGCAAATGGGGAGTCCAGATAATTTGTGAAAATTCACTGGCATTATTTACTCAGCTATGTAAACAGAGAGATAGAGAGATGGAAGGGAAAGAGTTTAAAGGTAAGCGAACATCATTTTATACACAAAACTTATGAAGTCGAACTCTTACAGTCGCTTTCACTGCAAGTCCACCGTATATTTTTTTGAAGTGAGTGAGAGTGTGTGCTAGACAGGGAGAAACTTGGTTGGAGAAGAATTCGGGGTACATAATGTAGCAGAGAGAGAGAGAGAAAGAGGAGAGAGAGGTTTCTGCCAGTGAAAATGCAAGAGTCCTGGAATTTTGCTCTTTTTTTGCTGCAGGGGCTCAAACCCATAAAACTACCTTGTGTGTGTGTGTGTGTGTGGCGGAGTCAGTGTTTGTCCTCTGTTTTTTTGTTGGTAAAAGTTCTTCTTTCTCCCGTCCTTTTTTAAAAAAAGGCAGAGCCAACACAAACAAACAAATGCAGACACACAGGGTAGACATTAAACCATCTCTATGCAGCAGGAATAGAGAAATGTGCATACAGTGCAGACAGACGTAAGCATTTACAGTTTTTGGAAATGTGTCTCTATTCCATTTCTTACAATATGTATTTATAAAAACTGAATCCACTCCCCTCCACTCCACTTCCAAAATACTTGATTATTATTCACTGTTAGCTTCCATCAAGACTGTTGTTTGCCTGTAGGAATGTCAGAGGGGAGAAAAAACCTTTGTTGCATAAATTCTTAAAACATTTTACATACTTTTGTCCGTTCTCTCTCTCTCTTTCGCTATCCTTTTTTGTATCTATGTACATTTTAATATGGCTCTATAAGGTCTTGGGAGTCATCCCAATTTTTTTTATTCCTCCTCCTCCACTTCTTTCTTTTCTGACTCTTCTCGGAAAAAATTCCAGGATATTTCTCAAGTAGACAAAATTGAAAATTCCGTCCCTTCATATTATAGGCCTCCCAGCCTCACATCCTTCAATAGTATACACTATATATAATCCTCCTTTAAAAAGTTGTGAAAGATCATATTACAAATTCAAAAATACAAAATTGGTTCACCAAAAAACCTTCAAGCAGCCTATTTCTAATCTTCATGAATATTTAAAAGGAGGAGAGAAAGGTATCAAAGGCTAGTTAGAACTAACCTAGGCTACATATTATTTTTTTTCTATAAAAACCATTTCACAGCAACAAATTTTTATATCCCAGTCTATGAAAATACCCTGCCAAAGTGAAGAAGAAAGTGTGTGTGTGTAAGGTGAATAGGAAAAAGGGACAAAGTTTTTCTACTCATTTTGAACTGGGGATTTGAATCAGTAGAGGAGGGTGCACCATAAAGTAAAATGGCACTATAGTGCTCTTTAATTAGACCCCCTCAGCTCATACTTAGGTTGTGAAGGTAAAGTTTTGGTTCAGTGCAGTCCTTCTAATAGATGCAGTTTGGAGTTAGCTTTGAGTTTGGCTTTCGGAGGATCCTCCGTGTGCTCTTCTTCTTGTTGGTATTTACGTATTTTCCCAACTCTCACAAACTAGACGACATTAGACACTGGAGGGAGAGAGAGGCAAATTAATACTCGCTGAGAGGCAATAATAAGATTGCTGTTTGAGAGAGCGATGGAATGTTTAGACACGGAGCTTTCTCTCCTATGCTTTCTTCTTCCCCCATTCATACGTATTTGTGTGTGTCAGTACGGTAATCAATATAAATGTCCTGGATGGCCCAAGCACAACTCTGAAGTGTTCAACTGGAGCAAGTTGACAGACACAGACACACACGCTCACACTTTTCCTCTCACTAGGAGGGAGTTTGAGACGGAGGCTGGGAAGGGTGTGGAGGGGGATGAGAGTGAGATTCATGGAACAGAATTTATGTATAGCTTGTTGTATTATGTGCAAGTGTGTGTGTGTGTGGAGGACGTTGGGAATGGGGACAAAAGATCAAAGTAAAACCTGGAGGAAAAACCACATAGACAGATGTATAACAATACCCTATATCTCCACACACAAGTCTTTTGTAGGAGAGTCTTAGTTTCTTCCCCCCCCCCCCCCTTCTCCTTCATTCGCCTTGCCCCAAAAACAGAGATCTAATTATTTTGACGGTCCACGAATACACACACTCACTCTCTCTCTCTCTCTCTCTCTTTACATATAGCAGGGTGAATCAAGTTGTTCGGCAAACTTGAGACAAGTCTCCTTATTCCAATGCGACAGTTAGTTTGTGAGTGAGTGTGTGTTTGTTTGTGGGTTATAATATAAATTTGTAAGTAGAGACTTGCTCAACCATCCCACAATCTTTCCTCTTTTATCATTCCAATATATAAACTGTAGAATTTCCAGGATTAACGTGGAAAAACTTTAGAACCTTCTTATAAACAACTTCTCCCTCTCTTATTACCTTGTACTCACAAAGCATGGCTTTAAATTAAAGAGAGAGAATGGGAGAGGTAAGGAGAAAGTACTAGTCTACGGTAATGAACAAATTTTATTATCCAATCCAATCTTTTTCCCCTTGTGTTTTAACCAGTTTGTGTACACACACACACTATACGCACATGCACTCGTGGACCTGGGCTGAGTCTCATTTTGTTTCATTTTGTGAAAGGAGAAAACCACGCGGAGGAACTCGTAAACCATTTTTTTTATTCATTCATTCCACCCATCTCAAGCACATCTCTTTTTGTTCCTCTTCCTTGTTGCTCTTCAAATGACCCAAAATTTGGCGTGACTTTGTCATGGCACAATACAATAGTGTCGTATAAAAGGTAATAAAGAGAGAGAGAAAGAAAATGGAGAGACATTGAATATGTTTCCTCAGTGAAATTTAGTGTAGAGACCACATTTTACATCTGGAACCATTAGTCCCAATGTAGTGCGCACATTGTCTCAAACCCCCGTGGACCAGTATTTACGTTGACATTTTTACACACACACACACATGCCTGACATGTATAGAAATTAAAAAATTGTAAAATTTTATAATGTGATTATCGCCCCCACATTAAAGTATTGTAGTTACTTTTGAGAAAAAACAGAGTAAAAGCAAAATATTTTGTTTTTTTCTCCTTGTGTTGAGAAGCAAGGATTTTGTCAAGAACGCCGTTAGCTAAACTGTGAGCGGAAGTGTACGGTGATTATGTTGAACATCTAGGACTGTGTAGGAAGGGTATATTATTAAAAAAATTATTTCATTTTATTTCTCAACGATCTCCTCCATTCCCCTTCCCTCCAGTCTTTCCCTCTCTGTTTATATCGTTCATTGTCATCTGACATGCAATATCTCCAAAATATTCCTCCCTCCTCCTTACCTTTTTTTAACGTAATAAAAAATACAATTCTAATGAAATCCACATTTATATACCTACTTTTTAATCCTCCCCCTTGAGCCTCATAATTCCCCCTTTTTGTAATAATTGGATGAAAAGCTCTATAAACTCTCTCTTCTCGTTTTCACACACACACATACATACATACACACACATTCTCTCCCTCTCACCATCTCACACTTTCCAAGTGGGAACGCCCCCCTCCTTACTCTCAGTTTTGTGTGTGTGTGTGGAACATTGGAAGCATGTTTCTTGGGGAGGAGTACACAAGTATTAGGAATTGAGCTTGTTTTGTACCAGACACGCGTAAAACTGTTTAAGAGAGATTTAATCGTTCTCTTGTTCTTATGAAGGAAATTACATTTATTATGATTATTGCTACTACTATGCTACCCTGTTCCTTCTCTCCACTGTAATCTCCACTGACGTTTACACACACACTTTCTCTCTATCACTGCACCCTTAGACTTGGACGGGACCAAGAGAGCAGTGGGTAGGAGGAGGAGAGTGTAAAGGAGTTCCTTGAGTAAAAAAGAAGGAGAAAGTGAGAGAGGGAGAGAGGGAGAAAGATCAAAAGAACGTGATTCCCTTGTGATTTTCCTCCTTCTTCTTGTTAACTTTTCATTAATTCTGTAAAATACCCCCGCACCGTTTCCTCATCATCATTTGTCCGTGAAGAATATGTTGTGTGAAAGTTTTCTCCCTCTCTCGCTTCTCTGTTTACTGAACACCCATGCCCTATATTCCAACACAGACGCACACACACACACGTGGAGAGACAGGCGAGAAGAATACGGAGGAAAAGTTGAGCTGGAGTTGAAGTGGGGAGTTGGTTTGTGCAAATCAAAGTCTGTGGTTGTCCCTCTCTGTTCAAGCTCAGCTTCTTCCTCTTTCTCCTCCTCCCTTTGCTTTGCAACCCTCCCTATGTGAGGGTGATGCAAAACGAGAGAAAGTGAGAGAGAGAGAGAGTCAATGCCAGGAGCCAACATTTACACTGCTTTGCTTCGCACTCTTTTCTCTACTTTTAAAAATAGCTCATTACTGTGCACCTTCCCTGCTCTTGGCTCTCCGGCCATGATGTACTGTCTGAGAATGTACAAGTGTGTGTGTGTGTGTGTGTGTGTGTGTGTGGTGTGTTTTGAACGGTGTTGGCCGAGAGAGCCGAGCAGCGGGCGGGTATCAGATGAAATCATCAACGTCGACACGTTACCCCAACATATTTCCAACTTTCACTCAAGACCCAAGGAAACATTACCACAACTCCCTTCCAACGCTTATCCCCTCTCACTCTCTCTCTCTCTTTCTCTCTCCACTTTCCCGTGTACAAAAGATCCCAGGAGGACTTCTTACAGTTAATAGAATTCCAAGCCGAGAGTGTAGAGTGATGTGATGAGGGGAGGAGAGGGACCCATTTAATGCCAATTTCAATCAATGCAAAAAATAATTTTCTCGACACATCCCTCTCCTCCACATTTCACTGCACTGGGAATTTTGTGGTGACAATCTGGCTCTCTATCACACACACACACACATATAAATCCACGCTTATACTCCGTACAACGTATTGTATATGCAGTTTATTTTAGTTCAGCACGGCAGTAAATTTCTTTTGTTTGTGTATTTATGTCGGGAGGGCACAAGTTTTTCAATTTTCTTGTCATTGTCCCCCACACTTTGTCGACTCTCTTGACTGTGTGTGCCTGTGTACAGGGGGAGAAAAAGTTTTGGGTTGACATTTTGAGTCTAGTCTGATGTTATGTTTTTCCATTTAATTTCACCATAATTCTTCCCCACTCTCGTCAAAAAAATGAGATAAACTGATGAACATCCCATACCAATGAAAAATGGTAATACAGTTATATATATTTACTGAGTAATTAAAAAGTTAATTAGTTAAATGGTGAGGTTGTGGCCAAATAGGATTGAAATAAATAATGATGATTGAGAGGATATGGGGAAAAGACGGATGGATACGATACAAATACAATACAAAGAAAAATATATAAAAACAAGATAAATACTCACAAAAGTTGGTCCATCATCCTACGTGATTCGGTGGTCCGTGTTCAAATCGATTAAATTATTAAATTATGAAAAAGGAAAATGTTGTTTGTAATGTTGTGTTATTAAATTCAAAGTTTAAATGACGTTGAACATACGTGAAGAGAAAAAAAAATTCAATTTATTAAAAATACAATAAATTCGTGTGCTAATAATGTACATCAAAAAAAGAAACGGATGAACAGACGAGACGATGATGATGACCATGATGAGACCGGACTCATATTCCTATAAATGAATAAACAATTACAAATATTATTCAAATTTTGTACAATTTATTAATAAAATTACATTTTGTGAAGATGAGAGAAAAATGCTGGCCAAAAAAGGTGTTAATGTATAAAATACATAGTGTAGGATATTTAATTACGTAAATGCATTTTGACTGTTCCATGCAGAGCAGAGAGAACAGATGTCATAAAAATAGTTGAAGAGTTGTAGATTAAATATTAAGTTGTATTAAGTACATGTAGCTTTGTATAAATCAACATCTTTGTGAAACAAAACTGTGACAAAAAGAACAAAAGAAGATTTAAAAGGATTCAGCAGGGAAATAGACTGTCTGAATTGTGTTTCAAATAATTTGAGACTACAAGTGCTGGAGTGTATGTGGTGAGTATTTTCCCTGTAATCTACATTATAATAAATGACTTGAGAGAAAGGAGGAGAAAGGACAAAAAAAAGAAGGAAGTAATTTGTAATTTACATAAAATCCCAGTTAAAATGGCTGAGTACGCACTAAAGAGGGAAAGTGAAAAAGAAAGTGGAGAAAGGTCCTTCCCCATCTCCTTCAACCTAAGTAGTACTATTCAAAAGAGGGAAACGAAAGGAAAGAGTTACAGCTTCTTCCCTGTTAATCCTATTAAATCTTTTTTTAAAAAGAAAGACGTGCTAATGTAGTGTGTAAGTGTCATTACCGTTAGCATAATCATAATAATAAAAGGTTACAACATTTGTATCATGAACATTGTAACAATAAACACACACACACACAACACACAAGCTCACATTTCACATCCATATGAAAATAAACACAACTACATAAGTATACTACGTAATAGTGAACAAATCGCTTATACAATTTTGCTAAGACAATTCTCCGCGCCTGTGCAAACACAAAGAGGAATAATAAGAGTCAAAACATGTGCTACTGGAAACTCTTAACACAACAATTCACAATACATATGCCACATCTTCACAACATTTATCCAAAGTTTTTGGTACAAAAGACTATGAAAAAAAATTCGTTCCAAATCCAATTCTCTCCAGTGGAAAAAAGCTGCACACACAATCCTCGTTCGTACATATGTATGAATAAAAGTGATTTTTCAAGACGGTGAAGCAAAAACTCCCTTCCCAAAAATAAACTGTTCTCTTCCCCAGTGAACATTGCGAAGACAGAGAAAGGTGTGTGTTGGATAAGGTGCTATCAAAAAAAGTGAATATATACCTGGATTTCCCGAGAACAAACAAGAAAATGTCACCTACCAATTGTGTAGATCATAAACTCTAAGTATGGAATGAAATATTGACAATTTTTTGGGGAATTATTATACCGTGCTAATAAAAAAAAGTATACATATGCCTGAACCAATTTTTTTTTCAAAAAAAGTGAAAGAAAATTCACTTTTTCTTTTCTGTTTTTTCTATCACCATGAAAAGAGGGTCATAAAAAAGAACAATTCATTTTTTTCCTTTGCGCCTGCTGTTGCTCCATTTCGGATCTGAAATAAATTTTTTTGTGATTCATCGCTGAGTCAACCACTTAAAAAATTGAATACATATTTCATGATTGTCTATTATTGTGAAGGAGGGAGGAAGGAGAAAGTGGATCTAAATGGAAGCCTGGTCAGGATGAATCAGGTACGGTGGAAGGTAGTAATTTTAGTATCATGGGGTCTCCCGAGTACAACGACTTGGAGGTAAATCATGTGATTCACGCATTGCACTGTTAGGGGTGAATTTGTACCGAAACTTTTGTAATTAAACACAGTGGAGAAAAAAGACGGTGAAAACTTTAATTTAAATTTCCTTTTTTTTGTGATATACAAAACATATTTGCTTTCTCTCCCTTTGTCTCTCTGAAAGACGTGAAGTCCACAATTTTGGAAATCTCAAAGAGGACCGGTGCCCACAAGAGGAAATACGGTAGTATGAGTGCACAATTTTAGGAAATAAAATTAAAGCGTGGGAAAAGCAGGTGATGGGGGAGCAATTTGAGAATGATATGAAGTGCATCCTGAAGAAACACCGGTGGATCTTGGAGATTTATAGGGTAAATAAAGTGTGTGAGTCTAAAAACACTGTCGAGTTATTCCATGATGAAGGTTACACTTCCCCACACACACACACCCATCCTTACCCACTTTTCAAATTGTGCACGATAATATGGAGTTATAAGCTTTGCATGTGGTGTGTGTGTTTATTTGTGGCCAACTTTCTTGCCAAACGACTCTGAAAGAACGGTAGAGGCATAAGCAGAGAGAAAGCGAGGAGATGGGAGAAAACTCCCAAACTATTGAGGAGTACTTGAAACTCTCAACACTTGAAATCTTAGTGAGGAACTGCTAAGTTACCTTATAACTTTTTATCAAAGATACACACACACACACACATTCTCTCTCACACACTCCCCATTATAGTTTTGCACAGTGTCTGAGCAGTGCTTTCCCCCTCTCACTGCTTTCTCCATAACATCCTCCTTCTACAATCTACACTAACGTTCTACCCACACTGAGGAATATACAGAGATTCCTTCCTCTCCCCTCCCCTCCTGTTGTTATTCTGGAACACTTTCAACAGCTTGACTCAAGTGTAAAATAAACCGTCAAAAAATTCTCTGCACCACTTTCAAAACTGAGCTTTTTTTTCCATATACGATTTTCTCTCTCCATCTCCCATTTTCCTGCATGTCATTCTTTGCCAAAACTAATTTGTACAATTTTCAATACCCTCAAAAACCCTCATCATGTGATGGTGACGGTGAGGATACAATGGCATTGTTGCATTTACACACATTCACACATCTGTCCCACATTTTTATCATCCTAGAATATAAAATCATATGTCATATCGACGATTTTTTACGTATATTCGTTGAAAATCCAAGAATTTGAAGCTGTACTCTATCCAGCTTTTTCCCTTCGCAAGAAGCCAACGACACTAAAAAACAAAATGCCACGAACATTTCATACAAATATCACACACACACACACACTTTCCCAGTCGCAGTCGTAGTCACATATGCCCATTGTATTATATATATAAACGCCGTCTCCAATGATTTGATATGGAGTCCAGCGTGCTCAAATCAATTTTCACCAAGTTTTTCCGTCAATTTGAAGTCTCTCCCCCTCCCCTCCCATTTTGGCTAGGCTATCATCTACAATTTTATTTTCCCATAAGGAGTCCCATCTTGAAGATAAATGTCCATATAAAATCCTCGTTTAGCACTTTCTCTTCCCTTAGCCAGCGTGAGAGCGGATATAGCTAGGAAAATCAAAGATGGGTTAATGGGGCCACCCAGCCTCAGCCTCACACCCACCAACAAGGAAGGAGAGAGACAACCCCTTAAGTATACCTCTTTATGTTAGTATGTAACTAAGAACTTTTTTTTATAAAAAAAGAGTTTCACTTTTCTGAACAAAGAATTGAAAGAACTATCATTCAACTCCCCCTCAACCCACCCTCTCCTTCTAAAGTAACCGACAGCTCGTAATTCAAAGGAAAAAAATTATGAACAGTTCCAAGCTCCATGGAAAAGTGGGAGGGAGGGAGGGAGGAAAAGAGAGACGTTATGGTTTTAATACCAGTCACCTCTTCTTATGACTCCTATGCCATGCTAATATACTTTCACTTTGACTGAGAGAAAGGGCAGGAGGGATGGGATGGGATAATACATGTCGACTGTCATTACGACGGACCATTCATGTCATCACATTCATTTATGTGTGTGTGTGTGTGGGTATGGAGTAGTATGTTCTTATGTTTTCTCCTTCGTTTGGTCCTACTAACAAAAATTGGTTAAGGAGGATGAGAGAGAGAAAGTGAGCGGGTGTGCTCATATCATCATCATTCCTATGAAAAATTAAAGTCCATTTCCATGAATAGTTATTCAAAATTCATGGAGGTCCCTCTTCTTTACACATAAAGCCCACACATCTCTTCAGCAAAAGTGATAATAAGACGAGCAATGTGTGTGTGTTTGGACATGTGGATTGGATAAGCATGTGCTTTAGAAGAATATGGACCAAGACTTGAAAGTAATATTTAAGTTGGTGTGTGTGTGAAGTTGATTTGCCTTAGGGTAAGCTCCGGGATGGACGGAAACCTACCACACACATATATTGTGTGTGTGTGTGATATAACCACCACCCTTACCACCACCATCGATGAGAGTATAAAGAGAGAGGGAGAGCTCCGTTCACATTTTCAGAGAAATTTTCTTGATCCTCCTCCTCCTCCTTTCCATCCTCGTTAAGTGGAACATGGAAAGAGCTGAAAAGTTTTCTTTCTCTGAATCAATTAATTCAGCTTTTTGAACCATTTCTTCAACCAATCCTTTCCCCTCCTCCTCCCTCTCCCTCTCCTCTTCCTTCCTACATCCTCCTTCCTCACACACGGCCAAGTTTTCAATATAAAGTTTTCCCAACCGGTGATGGTGGTGGTGTGTGTGTGTGACGAGAGAGCGTTCAGTGTAGAAATCATTGTTTTAGATCATTTCGTCATATGAATTTTCGATATAATGAGTCCTCCTCCTCTTTTTCTTCTTCTTCTTTTCCATGGAATTTCAAAACGCCCACTGCACTTCATTTTTATTCATTAGCACATTTTGGGAGGGGGAACGGCTGTGGACCTCAGGAGGTGAAAAGTCATTTTGTGAAAGTTAACCTGTCAATAAACCTAGGGAATGGGATATTTTGAAAGTTGGATCAGCAGATATCAATTATATGTAATTGGGTAAAGGAGGAGGACACACACACACTCCAGGAAAACTTTGGGAAAGTCGGAATGTGATAAGGGTCTGTGGCTTTCAATAAATTTTGCCTATATTTATATGGAAAAAATTCACTACATAAAGGTCACACAGATTAAAATAAAAACAGAATATATTTCTTATGAATTCTAGTTATACAGAATTTTTGTACTTTATTCATTTCATGTCTACTAAATTTCGTTTCTGTACACCACGCATAACGCTTTCATTTCCATTTGTAGTCAATTGTTTCAGAAAGAGACGGTTGGAAACTCGTTTTGGCTTTGAAAACAAATTTTGGTGGATGAGGTTAGTGAGAAATAATTTGTTAAGAACCTTGTTCCAATTATCTGATAGATACAGATCTAGGTACAGTCGCGTTTGTATGGTGACTAAAAATTTTTAATTGAATTTAAAAGGCAAATGTAATTTACTCATTTTAATTGATACTAAATAAAAATAAAATTGAGACTGTTTTGTGCAGAGTGTAGAAACAATTCAAAAATAGAAAATTGTGAGTGCGATCCAGCATTAGCATTACATAGACTTTCAAAAAAGTTTCATTCGTCATTTGTTTCCCCGGTTGTAATGTCTGTCTGTGTGACATATATACATTTAAATCAGTTCCAAATAATGTAATGAGATACACAATCACGCACTCACTTTCCCCCTCTTTCCCTTCCCTGTACATAAAAGGAATCTCCTTGTACCGAAACTATCCCCACACCACACCATTGAGTGTGTTTAAGGAACTTCAAATGTGTAGAAAAAGTTTTTGTGTTTATTTTTTTTCTGCATACATCCAGACTGGCAAGACGACATGTCTGTGGTTCTCTCTCTCTCTCTCACTGCGAGACTCCTTTCACAAACTTAACATCGCAACTTTGTCTACTCATGAAGAATTATTTGACAACCGCAGTAGCACAACTAGCCTTGGATCTCCCCCTCCCTCTCTCTCCCCTTGACTCTTCAAATAGCCTTTTTCTTAATTGAATTTGAAAATCCTTCTCTCTAATAGCTACCATTATACTCTATCTCAAATGACGTCACCTGAAGCTGTCATTATCAGAGACTGTTTTTTTCTTTTAAATCTGTCAATTGGATAAACCAATTTTCAAGTCCAATCATTTCGACAAATAAAATGTACACAATTTTGAAATGAATTACGATGAATAGAGTAAAAATACAGAAAGGAAGAATATTTTTAGTTTGTAATTTAAAATTGAAATAAAATTTAATCAGTTAACTGCCTCAGCAATTTTTTTAATAGAAATTTTCTACACAACGTGCACATCAGTCTGACAGTTCGAGGACTCTTATGGATAACTTGTTAAAGAAGAATTTAAAGAGATCTGACCCACACACTCTTCCTTTTCCACAAGTGAAGACACCCGGAGGGAGAGAAAGTTGAACCACACACACACACGCACACAGCCTCTTCCATCAATTACAAAGAAAGGGAGGAGGGGAGGAAGATGAACAACAGCAACAACAGGTTTGACTGGGTATTGTACCTTGCCACGCACCCACACAGCACTGTGTACACTTTGCAGACTGTACATACAAACACCCACAACAAATAAATGGAATTGTATACAAAAAAAGTTAACAAGGGAATGCGTAGAAAGATAGTTCTATCCTCCATCACAATCGTTTATTTTCCAGACAGAAGAAAAAAAATCTTTCAAATGAAACTTTTGTATGAGGTCAACTAATTAATTGGTCCATGCTGCTACTACCACCACAGACATCCTTCCCTCTCTCTTTCTTTCACCGTCTCACCCATAAACAGTGAAAGGAAGAGGAGGGAGATGCCAATCTATTTTTTCCGAATGAGCACAGTCTCTGACGTTCCCCCTTCCTCTCTCTGAATTGACATGAAGCAGCATTGAATTGCGTTGTAAAAATCCTCCTCCTTCTCTCCTTTTTTCACACACCCTAAACGGCAGTTCTTTACACCACACACAGGAACACACACACAACACGTTGACGTATTCCGTTTGGCATTCATGCCATGACCAGGTTGAATGTGTGTGCATGTGTTGTTGTGTTGTGTGTGTGTGTACAAGCAAAACTCCTCATTTCTTCACCACCGTTTCCACTCGCCGGGAATATTTCTAGGGTGCAGTCATGCGTTCACTTGGCCGATCAATCTTCCCTCAAAACTCGTTACATAGTCTTCACACAGACCCAGTACTCCTCCTGCACTCTTCTTCCCATCCATTCCATCCCTCTCCTTTCTCTTCCCCGCTAAGTCAAAATTAGGAACGACAGACAGTGAAACGGATTGGAGGACAAATTTTTATTCTCTCTCTCTCTCTGCCTCTCTTTTCAACAACAATGGGATGAGTACAACAAGAGAACCCAGCGGGGGAGGCAAATGGGGAGAGAAAGTAAAGGAGAGAAAGTACAATGGAATAATGTATGTGTAAATATAAGAGCAAATTCATTTTTCAAAATTTTTTTCCGTTTTAAAAATTATATTCTGGTGGTTTTTTTCCTTCACTAATGTTCCGTTACATCCAAAAATAAATCTAGCATCTATAATTTATACGAAACAGTCAAACTTTTTTTCTTTCTTGTTTTCTCCTTCTCTTATTGTGTATAATATGCAGATTGGGCCAGCTGATATTTTGTAATGACGCCAAAGGGAAGTGTAGTTCACATTCATAATTTCTGAAGAGAGGAAATTCTGAGGGGAGGGACGGAGAGAACCATGAAACATATCAACAGACAACAAAAGCCCAAAAACTTTTCCTTTTCTCTCTCTCTCTCTTTCTCAAAAGCCACTTTTGACTCCGACCTTTTGGACAACATAAAAGAAATTTCTTGGGAGGCGGAGCTCGGATTCAGCCTGACTAGAAAACTCGGTTGAAGAGTCAGGAATAATTTTACAATTTTTTGTAGTTCAGAGGAAGAGAGGATAAAGGAATTCATGAAAATATATTTGAGTATTGAAATTTTACATGTAAACTTTGATTTACCCATCGGAAATTATGAAAGAAATGTTTATTAGTCAGTCGTTCAAGTAATTGAATTTCCACTGAATTTCCAATTATTGCTCATCATGGAAATTTTGCAGTTCAAAATTATAATACAAAATTTGTGCCAACCAATTTTTCTTTCAACTTTAAATTAATGGCCTTTCTGTGTGATAACCTTGACATTCAATTGTGTCTAATAAATATTCCCTGGATTTATTTATAGAGGACTTTGAAATACAAAATTTCTTTGGATTTTTTTAGGAGTTGACGTGTGAGCTGGACCTACCCAAACATTTTAATGCAGTCTGGCTTCCCACGCCGCGTCACGACCAGTGAATTATTTTTGCTTTGGTGCATAATCATGAAACTTTTTGTTTTTAAAAAAATGTACACAATGATTTATTAGGCGGAAGTTCATTGAAACTTTGTTCTTCATATTTTTTGAAAAAATTAGCATAAATTACATTAAAACATTTGTGGTAAAAAGAAATACTCGGAACAATCATCATTCTTTAGCTAGAGATAAAAAAATCTCAAAATCTTCACTCTTTCTTTGATTCCAGTGAAAGAAGCTCTGTGAGTATTTACAGTCATTGGGGAAAAAGAGTCGAGAGAAAAAAAAAGTGGCATTGTTCCTTGGTTTGAATGGTGACTGAAATTTCTCTCTCTATCTCTCTCTCTCTTTGCTATTGAATCTGTCCTTCAAAATAAATACTGTACTATTATTCATGTGAAAAAATCAAGTCGTCATTTCCTACTACTTTCACTTTTACTCTTTTTTTACAGTGTAGACACACACATAAATAATTTTAAAAGTACCTTTTATTCAAAGAGGAAACAGTCGTTCACCTCCTTACGAGTAGACTCTTTTGAATGGTATCCCTCTTTCTGTATACCACACACACATGTACATGTATGTATACAGTGCAGAATTTAAAGTAATTTTTTTTCTCAGTATGACCAATTTTATATTTCTGCTCGACTACAAGAAAGAAAGGAGTAAGTCTCTCCGGGAAAGAGAAAACAGTTTTGAAATTTGAAAAAATATCATTTCTATTTTGTGTGTGTGTGTATTTTGTATTCCTACAAAATCTCTTCACTTTTGATCTCTACATTGTATAGACTGACATTATTAAAGTCTGAGGATTCTAAATGATCATTTCAAAATGCATTTCATGCGTCAACAACCCCACTCTCTTTCTCCGCTTTCACTTTTTTTGGGTCTATTCTCTTTGATTGTGAAGGAGACTTTTTTTATGTGAAATGATGATGATGTCTCCACTTGAAGTTGACTGCACACGGAGACAAGATAAAACTTATCCATTTGATCCATACTGTCGTATCGTAAGTGTAGAATATAAGGGTAGTTTGGATCCTCCGCTTTCCCAGCTTACTTTTGACTGAATCTACCCATCCAGGGAGAGATATTGAGATGTCATGAGACTCCACTTTGAGACAAGTGAGAGGGAGAAACAAGCCACACAGAGTAACTACGCCAAGTCATATGATCTTCTCCCTACATAGTACAGGGTGGGCCAAAGTGGACTGGATAACTTTCAAGTCGAATAACTTTTGTAGTTTTTCGAATTATTTCGTAAAAATCATATCCTGGTGTAGCCAAAGGAAAAGGAAATT
>WJFB01000339.1:0-71302 GCA_009870185.1 Pygmarrhopalites habei | reverse complement strand
AGAAAAACTACAAGTTTATTACCACAGTGTTTCCCAACTGACTACCAGCTTACTCTGTAAAATGTGCCACTGAATATTGAACCTTTTGTGTAGAAGATTTATCATGGCTTCTTACAAAAGTACCTACGTAAGTCTTACATGTCAATGACATTCATCCTGTCACTTGTGTCAAGTTTACTTCTAATCATCTCATCATTGACAACATTTCTTGTCTGGGTCATTATTATTAATTATATTAATTCTAGGAGAATTTTCTTTTGTGACTGATCCACCTTCCCTGACTCTCTAAATACATCAATAATAATAATTATTAATTAGTCTCATTTTGTAAGGACTGACCTTTTTGAGAGGGAGCAAGTATATTACTTACGTAACTGAAATTGCATGTGAGAGATAATCGATTGGTTACACTTGAGAGGGTATTAATTAATTTCGTTTAAATGCGTTTTTAAACTCAAATCAAATCAAAAAGGACAATGCACGGACAAAATATGGACCCCCGTGTTTTGTTATTTTAAATACATTATTAGATTGTCATTGTCTGTGTTCCGGTCACAAACCTTTTCTCCTTCTAGTAAATGTAATGCAATAAACCATATGGGCTGAGCTAGCAGTGTTGGACTTGGACCCTGTTGATGACTTTGACGGTGTTTTGGCAGACGTTTAGCAGTTAACCCAACTTTGTCAGTAGTCTCGTCATTCTCTTCTTCTCTTCTCTTGTCTGTAAATATGTGCCATAATGGATGGAAAAGGAAAAGAGACAAGTAAAAACTAAAACAATAATTCTCAATTTCAGAGATTAAAGTACTACTACTATTAAATACTATGCAGTACACATTATAGCTGAACGAAAGATTGGGGTATTTATCTGAAAACTACATTTTCATGTCTTGTCACTAACAAAGAATATTCGTGTCCCCTTTCTTTTTCTCTGTGTCTGTGTCTGTGAGAAGCTTAACAACAAGGGTTAAAATTATTTTTGTTTCTTATTATATTTTTATCTACAACTTCTCATGTCCCAAGCTTCACATCAGACCACTCGCATGACCTCAAATAATTTAGTGACGGGTATTAGGTCCACTTTTTCCCTTCTTGGATTCCATTTTGATGGCGAATTAATTTATACTGGTTGGCACATGCCAACCAGTATAAGGAGAGTATCATCTAATATAATATTAATAATTGTAATGTCAACTAAATATTTAACATGAAAAAATTAACTTTTTCATGGGGAGCAATTGAAATACAGAAAATAATGTACAGTGGGAGGATTTTTCTTAACAAATATTATGTTATTGATGGAAGAGGAGGGCCCTCGACCATGATTAACCTTCATAAAATATTCTTTTACAGATCCCTTGGTCGGCTCGTGGGTCAGGGACCTCCAGCTTTTCATCCACTCAACAATCCAATAATTCCTCCACCAATTCTAATGGTTTGTCAAGTGTCTCAGCCAAATACTCCACTGGATCATCCAGTACTGCAAAATCCGACCTGACCACTGCAAAGGTACATTTAATTATTTCTTTTATTCAAAAGTGTGTGAACTGCTTTTTAACCCAACAAACAAAGGGGTCACGTGAGAGTGGAACACTAGATAATAGTACATCTACAAATTTAATTTATTTAAAATGTAAAAACACTAAAAACTAAGATAGTCATGTCAAAATTATGCCTACTTATATAAGTAGAGGAGGGGGAACAAATGGAGGGTCATGGATCGAGTGGTGTGCTTAAATCATGACTTCTTTTAGGAAAAGCCTAATGCTAACCAGACATGAGACAATGACACCACAACAGGGGAATCTCTTTTTTTTATTTTATTTACACTCTCTCATTTTCATTAGAAAGATATGTGCAAGTCAAGGCTTCATTTATGTACGCCTCATCTCTGAGAATTTCTCCTTCTCCAAAACACAAGATGAGATTCTTGGCGAAGAAAGGGTATGACCAATATGCCAACAAACCGATGCAATGTTCTCCTATCCAATAATAATGATGAGAGGGGATGTACGCTTTTAGCAAAGAAAAGTCAATGCGGTTTTCAAACTCTAATTGAGAGCGTGTCCCATGTGTGTGTGTGTGTGTGTGTTACTACACATTTCCCCAGACGGAATTAGTTCTGTTCCAAATCTCTGAGTATAAACTATCTACACAGTTTGACAAGTAAATATACATTCAATGTCCAAGGCAACCTCAAGTTTTTTCCCTCACTACACACACACACGCCAATTTTCAGCCAACCTTTCTTGGGATAAACATTTTACCAGAGTCAGGACGTACTAGCCCAGTGTGGGTTTACATAATTATTATATTTTGACACATATGTTTTTGTTGTAAAAATTCATTTTGTAATGTAGAACTTGTTTCGTGATTGACAGGACTCGGGGTACTCAAGTACTGGATCTCCTTACTCATCCTCCGGACTTTCCTCTCGTTTCTCCAGCACATCATCATCAGCAGTCAGGTCTAGTACTACGTCGCCTGGAACTGGTTCCTCCTCTTCTTCTGCTAGTCTATTGAGTAATTTGACAAGTGCAGGAGGGAAAAAGTTTTCTAGTAGTAGTCTTAATTCTTCCAGTCCATCCAGTCTCAGTTCAATCACAACTGCCCGTGAAAAACTGAGTCAAAGCAACAACAATTCTCCTTCCGGTTCGTCCTCACCAGCCACTACTTCAAGTAATTTACTACGGGAGAAAAGTGGTCTTGGCTCTACCAACACCTCCAGTTCCAGTTCGTACACCTCAACTTCAACCGCCGTAAAAAGAGAGAAAAGTAATGTGGGATCCTCCTCCACCAATTTCACAAGAGAAAGAGAAAAGAGTGGCCTGAGCAGTTCCAGCTTGACAAACTCGATTAATAAAAATCTGGAGAATAGTTCAAAATTGTTGTCTTCATGCTATCTCCGCAATACCTTGTCTTCCACCCCATCATCAACTACATCTAGTCCAACAACAACATCATCCTACACGTCTGGACTGTCCAATCCCCGTTCTTCGGATTTACTCCCATCCAAACTTAATTCTCAGATTGAGGATTATGGGAAAAAATCATGTGCCATGAGTGGAGTTGGATCCTCGTCCACTTCCAGTAGTAACACAAGTAGTACTAACAGTGGGCTAGGCTTCAGACTGTATACGACAAGAAATTGTCAAAATAATTCAGCTAATAATAATAACAATAGTAGTAGTAGTAGAGTCTCAATAGCATTAGAATCCTCGACGAAATCAACTGCCACTGCAGCTGCAATGACCAGGCAAGGATGATTAACAATTCAAATGACACTACATAATCACACGATGAATGGTTTTTAATTATTTGTACATTCTCACCCTATTTCATTCATTCATTAATTGTAGTTCACTGAGGACGACCGCACGTTTTGGTTTGCGAAGTGGAATCTCACAAGCCCACTACAGTTCCTCACTCCCTTCCGCCACTTGCGAAAGTCGAACAGGGTCGAAATGTGTCGAAATGGGGAGTAATGGCAAGAACAAAGACCGACAGAATGACCAACCGACCTCTTGGATGAGCCGCGGAACATCTCCAATCTCCTCCTCTCCCTCCGCAGACAGTCCACAGTCCACAAACAATAATATGACAAACAACTCGGAAATATCTATGGACATGGTGCCGAGCATTGAGCCGAACCATGACATAACCATTGTCGTCAAACATAAAGCCGTTCAAACAGATGATAAACAACAACCAGTAGCCCCGTCCAACAAGTACGTGTCATCCATCCCTAGACCATCTTACTTCAGCCCTTTCACCACTCCCACAAGTCGTTTCTCCAAATCCAGTCATACTAACAACGACAACACTACTCATTGTTCAGAGTGGTCAAGTGTCCCAAGTCACAACTCTAAATCTAATCCCAGGACTAATAATAATAATAATGTCAAATTGACTCATCATAATAACTCCTCTCCGACACAAGCCAGTCCAACTTGTAAAAGTATTCCCGAGTCCCCCATCCCCAATCCAAATGTGATGGTCAAGTCAGGGTCCAATGGTCTTGTCGTCACTCTGCCCAATAAAGAATATCGCAAGTCCGTACTCAATGTAGGAATAGAGAGTAAAGAGGCAGCGGAAGAGTTTGCCAAGAAACAAGAAGGTAAATTATATTGTCATAAATTCCTAGTCAAGTTTGTAATCCAAGTCCTTTATTAGAGAAATCCTATTAACTTGTGTACTTCAATTTAATTCAAGATCTCCGGACAAAAAGTCAACCAATGTCATCCACAATTGTAGTGCCGTCGTCATCCGGGACTGGAACGACCGTGAAACATGATCTGACTAGACGACCACCAACAGATCCCAATAAATCAG
Source organism: Pygmarrhopalites habei (assembly GCA_009870185.1). Classification (NCBI taxonomy): domain Eukaryota; kingdom Metazoa; phylum Arthropoda; class Collembola; order Symphypleona; family Arrhopalitidae; genus Pygmarrhopalites; species Pygmarrhopalites habei. Next base: position 66,970 of record WJFB01000339.1, on the reverse strand, counting down.
TCTCTGTCATGACTAATCATCAAAGTCGGTCCATGAATAAACTCCCAACGAGTAGCAGTAGTACAGGGAATGGTGCTGGACTCGAAAAGAGTTACTCTATCAATCCTCATGCTGCCACTAACAGTCGAACGAAAGGGTCAGTCAGTGGGAAAATGTCATTTCCTCTTCGAAAGAGTAGTACAAGTAGTTGCAGTGAGTCAGAATCCAGTAGCTCCATGTCTGGATCAGTGAGTGGTCGGAGTAGTCAGTCCAAAAAGAGGGGCTCAGATAATAATAACAATAATAGTCATGTTTGTCTCAATGGACCTCAACAACAACAACAACAAAATGGCCGTCGAGGGAGTGTTGCAAGTACGACGAGTTGTTCATCTGCTGCCAGTAGTCGTAGTAGTAGTAGTGACAGGAGTCGTAGTCGTAGTAGTAGTAAGAATGGAAAACAATGCAAACCTGAACTCCAGTCGGATGGTCCATTAAAAACTCGGTCGACCATTCTGTCTTGCCCTTTAACTTCCAAAGTGTCAAGTACAGCACCAGCCGATGACACGGGAGGAGGACAAGACGAAGACGAAGAGGGACGAAGAGGGGTGGAGGTGGAAGGACCAAAGCAGTCCTCATTTCTTCTCCGTGCCCTCGCCTCTGCTGGAGAAAGGCTGTCGTGGGTGAGGAGATGTGAGTCAGGGGACGCTTGGTGGATGCAGTCCAATCCCAATGTTCCAGCCCTCCTCACAAAAAGTCCGACGACTAAACAAATAGTCATCCAAGAAGACTCTGATGATGATGAGGAGGATGACGAGATGACATTAATGAAATTGACAACAGCTGAGCTAGCTGTCCCACTGGAAGAGAGGACCAGTCCGGATGGCGGTGAAATTCCACCATCATCTCCTACCAGTCCCAAGACAACTTTGACAAATGTGGGGACGACCAAGAATAGTGACTTTTTTATCAGTTCCATGACAAATATCGATGACATTCTTGGGACTTTTACCCCATCACCTGTCCCGACCGTGTCATCACCCTGTACGGACAACATGTTCCCCATGGAGAACAATAACAATTCACTCAACTCATTGTCAGTGGTTGACAGTCAAACACATCATCCCTGTCGTCCTGTGACAGGACGAGTTGGGGACAGTGGACGTGGACACGACTCGGAGACTGACTCGGAGTCCAGTGATGAGGAACCAGATGGAGGACTGGGGATTGGACATGATGGAGAGTCATCAGATGAGGATGGATCCACAGGCACTTCAAGCAGTTTCGAGGAAGTTGACCCAAGTTCCATCCCAGTCCCCCCCACTAAAACTACTACGCTTCTTCTCAAGGCTCCTCCTCTCCCAACCAATAAATTAATAAGGTTTGTCAAATTACTTCATATCCGACAGCCATCATGTCCATATTTCATCTTTTCAAATGAGACAATGAAGGTTTAGGGAGAAGGAACGGGAAGTAGGCAATTAGAGGGGCCAAATGTCATACATACGGCACGTATTGTCCCTCCCCACTTCTTTGTTCTGTACACAAACACAACACACGACTGTGTGTATCCAGTGAGTAGTGAGAGTGTTCATCCATTTAATGGAGGTCTTTCTTCACCTTCATCCTTTTTCCGTTTACGATATAATCCATGTTTCTCTTCAAAGAACAAGGTGTGTGTGGACTTTTCCGGCAAATTATGAGCTCGAAAGTCTCCTTAAGTGAGGGTTCCCCACATGTGTACTTATCTTGTCCCCCACCCTCACCTGAGAGTAGCCATGAAAATTCACACAGTCAAAATGACAATGGCATGGACGTACCACTATTACCTAATAGTACTTACATAGGAAGGATGGATGTGCGTAAACGTATCGAGACTTCCAGATTAAGCACGGTCACACAAACTCCTCTCTGTGGAGAATGGGAGTGTGAATGGAGTAATGTACACGCCAGCTCAAGTATAATTTGACATTTAATAGTGGAATCTGGGAAAGGATGAGAGGAGGAGGAGGAATACCCCCTTGATGATACGTGAAGAATGTGAGGGCCTCCACGTTGAATGTGCCCATTTCCTTCTGTTCCACACACACAAAGGGTGTTTGTGTCGAGTCGTAAATTCCTAATCATCCCATGGTTGACTCTATGTCCAATGTTCCTGGATCATCTAAATCAATGAGGGGGGGGGCGACAGATGACATTTCTGATTCCTCTTCGTGACTCAGCTCACTGTTTGCATAAGACGGTCGGATGATCCGTGGAATTGCTGATCCTGTCAGGAAGTCACCCTCCTCGTCCTCCTCCAGGAGGAGAGAGAGAGAATCCTTAATGTGGGATGAGGCATCTTTTCTTAACTGCCCAACCTGCAATAACCACACAATCACTTTAGAAATATTAGGTATTCTTTATTTATTTATTATCCTCAACTGGTGCACTATGTGCATCCACCACATATTTTATACTCTCTGTGTCCGAAGGAGTATGTCAGCATTTCCCTTCTCTCTTTCTCTCCTATAATAAAATTGTGTGGACCCAGCAGTGGAAATGTAACAAAGTAGTCTCGTTGTGTTCAAGTGAGTGCATACCTACTTACTTATGTATGTTTCGTTCCAACTCGTGGTGTGGTAGGATGACAATGGTCCTCAACCAGCCCTTGTCAGAACCAGCAGATTTCTTAAATACTCTTTATTTATGTGTGTCCCTCTCGTTCTGTACATAAGAATTTCATCAGGGAAGAAGAATCTCGCTCTTCCTCCACGTTTTTTACACACACAGACAATATTAGTATTTATTGTCATACGACTTCTCCTTACCCAGCCTCATCTCTCTCTCTCTTTTTAACCATTCCAATTGAATTACTTACTTTAGTTTCTCTCTCTCTTCTCTTGACACTTCTGGTGCACATGGAATAAAATCCAATCACTTCCCCTTCTCACCCTTTAGTCCTCGCTCATGGGATATCCCGGCCACAAGTAAAGAGGAGATAAGTGACATTTTCCCCTGGAGACTCTGTAGTTTGGATCAGTGTGACTTGTCAGTCGGTTGCTTGACCTCCAAAGGTTCCAGTCCCTCTGAATTTACAAAATTTACGGTTGTCTCTTTGTTCACAATGTTCTGACTCTTTCCTGGATTGGAATTGAGGGGTCGTTGTTGTGAATACATAATTTGGAATTTGGCAAGAAAAAGTTGTCATCGGTTGTCATTGGTCGTTGGTCCAAGAACTTTTCAGTTTAATGATTTTTGAGAATTAATCATCACATACACAATTCATGTTCGTTGTTGTGATTGTGTCGTAAACTGAGGAACAATGGACGATAATTGCTTTTACTGGAGGAGACGAGTAAAAGCAAGAGAGACAGAGGAAGAGTTCTGTTCATTGTCACCTTTTGGTTGTGCGGGCGTGTGTAAAAGCATAAGTGGAGCAACAACAAGATATTTAGGTGTAACAGACAAATCAAAGAGGAGACTTATTTTTGGACAAGTGCCATCCCAGTCTGAGACTCGACTAGTTGATCCGACTAGAGTGTGAGGAGTGTGTGGGACACACAGGAAAATCCCGAGGCTGGCTGTGTAGACGACGTGTGTGTGTGTGTTGTGGGTAAAGGAATAATTGTCTTTTGCGTAATGGTGGATTCAGGTTGAGTCGTTCTCATTTGGAACATACATTGTTTTCACTATCAATCATCGTCTCTGAAGAGTCAGTCAGTGCACTCTGCAAAGTGTATTTACTCCTTGTGTCGTGGGATTGGGTGAATATGGGTACACAAGTAGGGAGGAGGAGTGTGTGTGTGTATGTTGTAAGTCATTTCCTTCTTACTCGTCATTTTAGATGTTGAGCTGAGGAACGATGCTACATCCACACACACGATATACACAAGTCAATGCACAGACCATATACTATATGTCATGTAGTATATAGCCACACACTTAGATTGTTGATGATGGTAGTTGTTTGGCCTTTTCGGTTAAAAATAACTGTTCATGTTATTAAAAATTCAATCCCTTGAAAACTATCATGGGAGACAATTATTTGAATCGTAGCCCAGTGTAAAATATCCCAGTTATGGACACTCAGCAGATTGATGGTTGGTATTGTTTGTATCATTGTCATTCCCCCTTCCTGTCCTGTCCTCTGATCTTCTTCTTCCAGATTGTCCCCTTCTTCCCCAATTTGTTGCTGCAAGGAGAGACACAGACTTTGATTATGATGTAGTTTCGATACAACGGGAAAATCTCGATACACACACATTTTGTAGGATATGTGGAAAGGGGGATGAACTACATTTGCACAAAGTTTTTATGCATGCTTCAAAGAGAAGAGTGTCAAAAAGAGACACTTGCCAATAAAATGACAACATCCTCACAAAAGACAGTCGACCAAATGCCAAACTTTTTTCCTCTCTGTCTCCTCTCCGAGTAAAGCGTGTCTGTGGTTTTTCAGCTCAACGTCTTCTTGTTCCGGGACGACGGTGGTTCTTCCAACTCAAAGTCACGAGAAGGAGAAGGACGGGAGGATGAGTGAGCCAACTACTACTACTACTATGACCCCATCCAAGACTGCCCGTCTAATTCCTCAGAGTCAACGAGACAAGGTATTTTGATTACTTCTAATCTCATGCTTGTACAAGTACATCCAAGTCCCTTCCCCATTCCTTCTCCATTTCAATTGGACTCATCTTCTCTCTCTCTATCTATCTCTCTTTGTCCACTATTTATCCAATCTTGACTTTGGAATTAATTCTCATCCACATATCCGTGTCATTGGAGCGTGGATGAATGCACATTTCATGGACCATGTCACTCCATGGTCACCGTTTTCTATCTACTCAATCCGTTCATAATGCATCATTAATCGGAAACACAAACTAAATAAAACAAGTACTCAAAATGGTTGGCTGGGTAGGGACAAGGATTATCTCATCTTTTCGGTGTAGAAAAGGAAAAGTTGGCCCTCAGTTGCTCATCACAACAACAACAACAATAACTAGAGCCAGCCAGCTTGTATGTACAACGATGGAGCATGCATAGTTACACTTCAATTTTGACTCTCCTTCACAATTGAGAGTGGTTTGTGTGTTTACAGACAAAGAACAAAATTAAAATATATTTTGAATTCGTATGTGGACTCGACTACAAGTAGATTTCTAGACACATGAAAATGAAAACGTTTTCAATGCACATGTAATATTTGTGTCTTGTTTATGAGGTTGAAATTCTTCTGCTCTCTCTCTCTTTTGGTTGTTCGTATATTTACCTATGATGGTGTAGTCATTATCACAGCCCCCATTATTTCTTTGTGCCATATTGATTCAACAAATTTTTTGAATGAAGGAGGAGGAGGAAGAAGAAGAATGTTCTGAGTGTGTGTTTAGAATTAACACGGGAAGGCTGAGAGTCATTTTTATGATGTCTCGTTATGTGGACTAGATATAGACGTAAATGCATGTGTGGAGAAGTTATACAATATGTATATTACTTAATATGCGTTCAAAGCCTCCAAAGAGAGTGCGTCATCCTCAAGAGGGGAGAATACAACACACAGGCATACTTATTTCGTACATATTTCCAATGACAAGGACAGAAGTACGTAATCTCATCAGTATTTTTTATAGTTGAATGCCGTTTAATGAGCGAGCACACACGAGTGTAGTAACTGCGTAAATGGTGGATCGAGAGAGCTAATTTTGTAGGAATGAGGAGGGGGATAATGGAGATGCTACTTGTGTCTCCCTTTTTTACTACTACCCATGTTTAATTAGCATATACAATTGTGTAGGGAAGTCAATTTGAAAAGGAGTGAAGGGAGATTAAAAACATCAACTCCCCCACACCCACAAGCGTTTAGGGTAAAAAAAATGAAAATTCATTTTGACAGTCCTGAAATTTATCGTGTATTGATGAACCGTGTCAAAATCCCAATTCTAGAAGTATTGCACGGATTCACTTGCATCCTTTTTGAGTATTTTACCGTTTACTAGTCACAACTCGACGACTCGAATCATTGGCCTTTTCTTTCCTCGTCCTTTGTAAGATAGTCAGTGGGATTCCGAATCCCAGCTTTTTTAAAGTGAAAATCCATCATTTCGAAATTTCCAACTGGAAGGGAAATTAGACATTCTAATGATAATTTTTTAAAAATAATTAATCTTCACATGGACATGACACACTCTCAAAACCCAGCCACAAACAAACTGTGTGGGTGGGGATGGAGTGGGGTCCCCACTGTGGGGATAGGAAATAATTGGGAGTGACATACACTACACCTCGATCCTCTCCCTTTATCCGAGCGTTTGACATGTCAAATACCTTTCACAAAATAAATAAGCATGTCTGCTTTTGTATTATGAATAATTGGGCACGCGGCTGGAATTTCCTCACAGAGACTGTAAAGTGGAGAATTTTTTAAAAACTATCCTCTCTCTCATTCTCATCCGGTGGTCCGGAGGAGAAGCACACACACGTTCAGCTCTTGTTGTGCTCTTCTCCCCGCCTCCCTCCCTCCTCTGAGAGACGGAGAGAGAGACTGGAAAGGCGGACGATTGTGTGTCATGTACATGTACTGAGGAGGAGATTGAGAGAGAATATAATTTGGACCATCATCCAGAATGTTTAGGGAGAGCCTCCTTCCTCACTGTCCATAAATTTGACTTGTGTACAGACTCACGGTGAGCTGAACTCAATTTACTGTGTATCCTTTACCTAAACCGTTTTCTTTCACAAATCTTCCCATTCTCATCTGACTTTTTATTCCTCCTCAACCAATCCCGTTGTCCATGGCAACGTACTCTTGCAACCACATCTTATTCTGTCCAGTGGAACAGAATGAGCACTGGACAAGAGACGCTCGTCAGCATCAAATCCTGTCCTCCTTGTCCTCGTCAAAATCATGTAAAAATATACGTCCATATTACTGTGTAGTACAACATGATGCACACCACCTTGGCCCTCAAGGGTCAGATCTTAGGGAAACACGAATTGATCCTGAAATTCATATGAATTTTTTAAAAAAGTTAAACTGTAGAACAGGTAGTGGAATTGTGGATTTAAATGATATGGATTTTAATTGTAAAACCTAGTCTTTCAATGAAAAGTTCTTGTGTTGATGAGTCATGTCATTTGGGATTCTGACATCACGAAAATACGAAGAGCACATTTTTCTCTCTAAAACAAAATCTCCGCTCGGGAAAAGGGTTTCTCCCAGATTGAGGATCTTCTCAAGTTATTCCTAGATGAATTTTAAATCGTCTTGATGTACTGCCACGTGAGGTCTGTACCTGATACAGAAAATGTGACTTTACGTAGAGCCTTCGAAAAGATATTCTGAATGTGACGAGACTTTTCATCATTGGTGAGGGAAAAAAGGGATTTGGACGGACCGTTTTATTCTCTGGGTATTTGTATCATATCATGTAGACCGAGTTGAGTATTTGCATAGTCGTTCTCTCTCTTTGTCTGTATTCTTTTGTTGTTCGTGTTGTTCGTGGGAGTGAGTGGACTGGGATGGTAGTCACTTTAAGTACACCACACTCTGAGTGTACTGTCATGTCTACACAGTAAGTACAGTGTAGACAGAGTTGTATAGAGATGCTGCAGTAAGTGTATCCTTCCTTGAATTCGGTGACTTGGTTTTACATGAAGGAATAGAAAAATCCAAGATGCACATGACTAACTAACTACTAGAGAGACCTCCTCTTTCCCCGTCTTCTTCCTCCTCCAAAAGAGTATCAAAAATTACCTGTGTAGTCACTTTGGCTCCGTATTAGAACATAAAGTCGAGGGTTTAGTGTGTGTGTGTGAGTCCCATCAAATAAATAGTGTGAGGGGTGTGGAAGTGGAGGGGAATTTGATGAAGAAAAGTTAAATAAATGGACGAGGTTTAAACGTTCAAGTTTCCAGTTGTCCAATGTAATATTACCCACATCCCATACATATGTAATGTAAAATAATGTTGAGTGTCTCGTGTGTGTGTTGGGAGAGTGAGGAGGATGTATGTACACGAAGGATGATATAACGGAGAGAGCTTCGTGTTACTCCTTGGCTCCGCACTCACATTTGTGGTGTGTGACTAAAAGGGACTAGGGACATGGATGAGAGTGTGTGGAGGTGGAAGGTTTCATCTCCTCTCCTTGGATGCAGACGAGTTGGGTAGGGTTGGTGTGTGTTCTTACTCACTCACGTGCAGTGCAGTTGAGAGAGTCAGGAAAAGATACGTAGTCAGTCCAAGTCTGTCGTCCACGCTGGCTGCACACACATGCATGCAGTCGGTCTCTACTCCTTCCTGGGACGACAAGTCAGTTGAGTGCATGGTCAGTTGACACACTGGAGTGTGTGTCCCACAAGTAAAAACTGTCTCCAACCATTCTGTCCACACACTCAATTTCTTGACCAGTCAAAGCTCACACACCACCCACATTTCCACAGTCAACATGATTTTGTGTTAAAAAGTTCTCCCGTCGTTTTGTTGAGGGGGTCCCTCAATTGGGAATTATTATTGACCTCGTCCTCATCCATCATCGTTATCAGTATTCACAATTTTTTTGTCAATTGACGAGGGATTTGACAAGGTGTGTGTAGAAAAAAAAGTTGGGGAAACCCTTTTTGAAGGGTCCCCTCTCCTCTCCCTCCTCTGCCCCTCTTCCTTGATTACATGGACTTTGATTGAGGTGCAGACTACAGTGGCTGAAACTTATTTAGGAAAAGTTGCATTTGTCAAGGGAAACATCACAAAAGGGAACGTGTAATCAGTGTGAATATATTATGAAAATTTGTGAGTTGACAAAGTCAATTGGCAATCCTTGTCGTCATCATTAAAAGATAATTGCACGACCCCAACAACACTTCCAATCACACATCGCAATTCAGTTCATAAACTGTACAGTCCTTTATGTGTGTGAGAGAGATAAGTCTAGAATACAGTTTGGAGAGGAGTGCAGTGTGTGCAAAAATAGAATTGTGCAAGGATTATTTAATAACGCTGTCTCCGCTCACTATTACGTAGAATAGGATTTTCACAAGGTGAGAGGATTGAATCCCTTCAAGTTCCAATTAAACTGACCCTTACTTTTGTGTTTTAGTGATCTGAGACAACTGAGAACTGTCTTCTTTGTTTGTTTTGTTGCACTGTTGCAATTTTAAGGATTTAAATGTGTGTGTGGACCATTACAAAAATAATAATTCGCTTCTAATTTTCCCTGTGGGGGGGGGGGGGGTGCTGAAAAAAATTATCCTTGCCAAGCTGCGACAGATAAACCAAAGTCGAAGATAAAAATGAATCATGTGTTGTTGAGTGTGGATGCATAGTACGTGAGTAGGTGCAGAGTGCACAATTTGTACACCAATTTGCCAATTGGACGTTGGACAAGATGCCACTTCCTCGACATTTCCTTGTACATAAAAGACTTTAAAGAAATCGGAATGAAACGTGACTGGAGTTCCCGGTGACTCCGCTCTTTGTACATTGTTGATTCCACCCACCCCGACAACACTTCATCTGAATTAATTAATTACTCTGTAATAGGCTTCAATCCATAATAATAATAATACATCTATAATTGTCGTCCGTGCCCAAGTGAGCAAGTAAAGATTTACTAAATGGAAACGTTGGGCTGTCGAATTCAATTTTTGAACGACACGGATCCCTTTGCCTCGACGTCTCTATTTCCAGAACCCACACGACCCCCGACCTACGCCTTTAATGTTCACTTACCATTGATCAATCAACTTTCAACTATCCATCGGATTCTCAATGCTCCACATAGGGTAAGTCTACTTCGCTTATCGTCGTACACAAAACAAATCCCAATCAAATTCTAATTATATTATTATCATAAGAGAGCATTTACGTAAGTACATCATTTTGACTCTCATTTTAAAAATGGTACAAAATGAATATCCTGTACGGAGACCCCAACCAACCAACATTCCCCCTCTCATATCCATTCTACCAATCCACCATGCTGCCTTTGAACTTGATTCTTTATGAGGTCCATAAAATACAACAACAATTCATTTTGTGTAATGACGTAGACTGCACTGTGTGTGCCGTACACTCACAAGCGTCTTCATAGTAGAGACAATGGCCCTAATGAAAAATGTTGATACGAGGGTTTACCAAGGTAAAAGAAGACGGGATTCACTCTCGAGTACATGTATTTACATACATGACAGGAAGTACTTGAATAGCAAACTTCCTTCAAAAATGCAGATTTTTTGCTCCCTCCCTATCTACATATCCATCTATCTGCGATGCGATGAGAGTTTTGGTACCAGAATTGTTGGTCTGACAAATATTTTCATCCGCCGCAAATCCTTCTCCTCTCCCGTCAACAAGTCTCATTCATGTCTGCTGAGACAATTCTTCTCTCTTCTCCAAGTTAATAGCATATCCTCACTTTGTTCCCCGGGTAGATGATGAGTGTGTGTGTACCGTTATACACAATATCCCTCCTCATTTCATTCTTTTGATACTCTCATCTTGTTGGCCGGTTTGTAAAAACATGCTGCAGTTTGCTATTTAAATAGACAGTAGTTAGAGGGAATGATGATGCGGAGTGGGAGCAGATCAAGTGTGTGAGTCTGAAGATTGTGTGGAATGACCTTAAATGTTGCTTGAATTCACCCTTAACTGTTCTTGTACGAGATGTTTGTCACAATTAGGCGAAACAACATAAATAAGTAAGTGGGGGAGGGAGGAGGCGGAGGAAAGACAACAAACTGTTTATTCCTAAATATGTAAGTACAGGGAGTACAGACTGCTTATATTGCACAGGCAGCCTCTCATCCTTGACCATTATTTTGGAAATTTCACATGAGTCGAGATCTGATTTTTTACTGAGTGGAACACTCAATCTTTCTTCCACTATTCTTGCTAATTGTTGATTATCAACTTTTCCTCCCTCTCTATTCATCAATTTTGCCTCAAAAAAGAGGGTGTTCACAAAAAATAGTCTACTGCTTCCATTATTTACTCCCAAGAGTAAGTAGATTCTTCTCCTCCATGCTTAAGTTATTTGAAAAAGATTTATTTTTTGTCTTCATTCCAAAATTGAGCACAATTGAAAGTTGATGTTTGGTAGGGAATTGTGTGTGTGGACTAAAAGTAGTTGCGATGAAAATCATATTCATCTGATTGTTTGTGAGAGAAACTTTCATTGTGATCATTCACAACAAAATCTAGTTAGGTTTGTATGAAAAGTGTGAGAATTGCGTGAGTCTTACATAAAGGACGTAATGAAAGAGAGGGACATGACAATAAGATGAATTATAAGACTGACATGGCCTGAAATTCTGTACTATGTAAAGTTGTAGAGATGGGAATTTGGAGGATTTAACATGGAGGGGAGGGGAAGAGGACCTGTGGACTCTGCACACACAGATGATTTCACTCTCTCTCTCAATCCGTCTTCCATGTAGCATTGTGAACATAAGTACACGCACACGTACACACCTCCAAGTAAATCTTTACATGTAAGTAGGAAGGATGTTTTTTAGGAAAACATTCCTTCCGTTTTTGATCATTCATTCAGGTAAATTCGTACAGATAGTGAGCACCTGGGTTAATTGCATGGTCCACCATGCCGTGTCATTCAAACATATTTACATGATTACATGATCATCATTTTTATTTACAAAGTCAGAATGGTATCTCTCGTCAGTCATGTTTTATTATTAGTAGGTTACAAACTTGAGTCAAAGATTCTTAAACTACATACAAACACAGCCACGGACAGTTACTCTGCAAATCATTTATTTATTCTTTGAGTCCAGTCCTGAGTCTCAAGGGAATCTTTTCTTACTGCATATTCAAAAGTTTTATACTCTTGACACATGCAAGGAGACAAAGTGAGTGTGGGGTGAGTGGGGAAAAAGAAAAACTCGAGTCACTCCATCTCATTAATGGAGAAGACCAGTTCACCATTTCTCTTCCCTCCACATGAGTACTCATGAGTATACTCGAGTTGTCATAAAGAAAAAGAACTGCACACATGCCGAGTCAATTGTGACAATAATTGGCCAGGAAAGGACTTTATTGTCAAATTGTCAAAGTGCAAATTGGGTGGTGGGGGGGGGGAGGGAGAATTGTTGGTGGTCTCTATATGATCCAATATTTTGTGTAGTATTTTATGCAGAGTGAGTGAATGGCTCAAAATCACATCCTCTTCTTCCCTTTGTTGACGAATAATAATAATCGTCATACATGCTCTGATTTTCCAGGTCTATTCGAATTACAGTTTATATATAGAATTGCCCAGTTTATCCCTGTTGAGCTCACGTCATAGATGACACAAACTCAAACACACTGCAATTTCTTTTGTCCTCCGAGAGAAGAGACGGACTGATGCACAAGTGCAAATATTATGTAATTGTCCCCACTTCCTCTCCTGCCCTAGTACATTTTTTCTGTGAGTAATATAACCGAAGCAGAGTGCATTGTCATTAGTATTGAAATCCGATATGATATTGCTCCAGGAAGACTCACTTTTCCCTACGACTTGAGAGTCAAAGTCTATATATTGGACACATTGTTTCTCAAACATGGAGAAACAGTTGTTCATCAATAAAAAAGTTTGAGTAAAGTATGAGCCTCCCTTTGGTCTACTCACTAGCGTACTCATTACTGGGCACAAGCGTCGTGGCTGAAACACACACACACCTCAGTTGTGTGTGGATACTGTATGGGTTGTAAAGGACAGGGTCTTTTCATGTTTTCATCTCTGTTGAGAGAGATGGGGAGGGAAGGATTCACCTTCCAAAGTCTCCTCAAAGAGTAGTGGGATGATGTGAACCAGAGTACATATGTAGAGCGGGGAACTCGTGGCATTGTCTACTTTACTCTTACTGTCTGTACAATGGATGCGTGTGTGTAATATATGGGACGGCTTTTCGGACCGAAAAAGCCCAAGGCAGAGGCGTTTTGACATCACTCACTGATATTCTTCCTATTCTTTCCTGTCTCATAATCTTCTTCCCAGATTGCTTTGGATCACTTGGGGAGGAACTAGATGAACGATACTCTCTCTTCTGACGTCCATCTTTTCACTTGGGTACCACCTTCACAGCTGAGCTTCATTTTCATGTTATTCTCACCCTCAGCCCCTCTCCTCTTCTTCTTCTTTGGTGCATAGGAGTACTTATGTACGTGTGAGGAACATCTAGAAATAGCCACAGGTTCTTCTTTAATCTTATCCTTCCGCTGGTCATTATACCAACTCCCTCTGCCCATTTCCATATACCTGCATATCATGATGTGTGTGTGTGTCACGGCCCACCGTCCACACAAAACCACTCATACAACACAGACAGAGTCAGGTAGAAAGTGGATAGAGGGTGAAACATTTTTAGTTTTCAATTTTTCTCTACAAGACAGCCATGAGTTCTGAGGAGGGATCTCTTATTCTGTACATCTGATGGCTAGTAGGCCTGTATAAATTTTCATAGGGACTATTGGTTTGTTAGGTTATAATAATGTGTTGGTTAAAAATGATGACACCTTTTTACAGTAATAGTTCACCTTCAGAAAAAAATCATGCAAGGAAATTGTTATTTTGTGCACTCGAATTCAGCTAATCCTCCTCCTGTCTGTTTTGCTGTAGACTGCGTTTTGATGTGTCTTTGAATTTGAAATCATAAGCGCGTACGTTGAGTACTTGCAAATGAAAGGTAGGTAGGAAAATGTCCTGCTGACTGTTTTGTCTTGGAACATGTTCATTATATTTGTTCGTGTGCTTCCTTGTGTCATTAACTATTGGGTGGGAATGACAAGACTCTGGACAAAATGAGGAGGAACCAAGTCCATGGCTCCATGTTGTGTCTCAATGGGGAGAGTACACCATGAAATTAAATGTACTTTTATGTGTACTCTTGTCTACTTTGCTACTGTGCAAGTACCCTGTAAATAGTTTACTAACTCACTATAGTGAATAATCAGAGGGAAACTACTTTCATCTTTGACATGAATATCCTAGTACTTATTTACGTCTACTTCAGTCCCTCTGCCTCCGAAATTCCCTAGGCCATCCAAATACCATCTTGAAATTGATTACATGTTGACAACTTTACATGTTTCTGAGCAGTCCAAATACTTTGCTTGTTTGTGTAGGTCTACCACGTGAAAAGGAATGTAAACTGCGAGTGGCACTTGTTTCAAGGACACAATCCAAAGGAAATCATGTCAATAGTATGACTAGAAAATTAATAATAAATGTCTGAGCATTCTCTCCTCTCTGAACCAACCCCAAGCAATAAATTTTGTGTCATTCATGACTAGACATCATCATCTCACAACTCACCACTGACCACTTGCAATGTCAACAATTATGACTCTACACACAAACACAATTTTTCTTCCCTCCTAACGTAGTTCTCTTTCATTATTCATTAGACAATATATGAGTCAGCCCTCCAACCTAACAACAAGTATATGAGGTTTATTAAAATACAAATGTCAATTACACACTCAACAATTAATTAACTGTCTTGCTTTCATCTCCAGTCCGGAGATTACATCACCACTTTGAAAATTAAGTGGCAAGGAATATGACGAATGATTTGTGGCTCTTCCTGAAAGCACATTTTAAATCTTATGGAGAAGAACCAGCTTGACTTTTTTAGACCCCTTTGTCCGTGACTGCTTTCAGAAATGCAGTCACAATTCTAAACTCTAAATAAATAGGTAGTCATTATCCTCGTCAAGGGTGATGGGAATCACCCTTGAACATGAGTTGAGCTTGAGCAAATATATATTTGTGATAGATACAGTGGATCCAGAGTTGGTGGTGACATGAGCAGTCCATGGACCTCTCCACAATTTTGATCACTTTTTGTAGACCTTCAAGCAAGATGGAGACCCTGTTCTGTATGTACAATGAAGGTGACTTGGGAGTGTGGACTTGTATGTAGATACAAAGTCTTCCTGTCTACACTGGAACAGTTCCTTCCGAGTCAGCATGGAACATAATAAAAAATCACTTCTATTCCAGTGGCTCCAAGGAAGGAATTCTTCTTATCATGGGCTATTAAAGGGATGCAGAGAATTTCGTTTTTAGGACTTTATGGTTGTTTTTTCCCCTCATTTTTGTTTCCCTCTCGCTGAGCTGTTGAACCCTCTTGAAGTGAGGTTAGTTGTTAAATAGAGAGTCGTGTGTGTGTGTGGAAGTTCCCAAAATGTTTGTTATAGGAAGGAGGAAAGTGTGCTATGCAGATTAATATTATGTATTGTAGGCGGAGAGTAGAGTAGAGTAAAGAGAGGAGTGTGTGTGGAAGGGAGAGGTAGATGAACGAAAGAGAGTGGGATTATCTATAGAAGATACACACACACACTCCCTTCCTCCACTCACTTTGTCAGAGGAAGAAAAATTGAAAAAAGGAAGATCTAACTAATAGATAGTTTCGCCTTTAACTTTAAATTTGTGTTGAGTGTGAGGAGGTGGTGGTTTAAGATGTAGGAAGCAAAGACTAGGTTAGTAGTGGGTTAGTCAGGGGATGTGATGACGAAAGCACATTGAGCACAGTGTGTGTGCGTGTGTATCTGTGTAGCGTGGAGGGGGACTCTTCCTCACTGGGAGTACAACTTTATCCAAATCATTTGGATGACGACCAAGAGTCTCCACAACATTTTTATTTTAGACTGCCTGAAAGCTGGATGCGTGTGTTATGTTCGATAGTATGTACGGAAGGGAAAGACATGCCGTGTTTTTGGATGGATTGTATTTTCTAGTGGTCTTTGCCAAACTTTCTCGCTTCCTGGATTTCCGAGCATTAAGCTTAATTATGCCGCTCGTGGAGTTTTCACATTTGGTGACGGCTGCGGCTGTGGGATTTGGTCCGAGATAACTCTATTATGCATAATTCTATCCCACTTCCACGCCCAACATAACATTACATAATATGTAGATAGATAGAGAACGAAACAAATCTCAGTTTCCAATCCTCCCCCCCATCAGAACACCACCATTTTTTCTATTATTAATATCTCTTCCACACATAACCATCTCCAACTCTGTACTTTGGAGGGGTTGTGTGTCTGCTTAGGCCATGAGAATCAATAAATTGTCAACTTTTATTCCTATATACTCAGTCATTTTCTTGTCACTTATATTTGGATGGCTTTGGGTGGTGAGGAGGTGTCAATTCTTCAAGTCACACGCCACATTATTTGGGACACACTTTTCCGCAATCCCTGTATTTAAAACGTGGTTCCCCAATAATAATGATGATAATGTTGATTTCCGTCGACTCCCTTCATATTTCGAAAGAAAGAAACATTCATCAGATACAGTACAGTAGGATTCTTGAGACGGGTTTCAAAAATGAAAATGACTTTTCTTTTTTTCTTCCTCATACAGACAACCCTCATTTATTGAGGAATCCAGAAAAATGTGTATTTGTTCTCTGTTTCTATCTGTCTCTCTCTCCCTCTCCTTCATCTTGTCGTCTTCAAACCCATTAACCTTATTTTGGGACACTGTTCAAATTAATTTTTTTGGTTGAGAGTTGGCAACCGATTGCGAGTGGACTATAAAATCCAGAGAGTAGAGAAAGAATAGACACGACTTTGTACTGCCAATGCAGTTGTATTACTCCAGGTTGCATTACACAAAAGTCGACTTATTATATTTACTTGAAATGTGTTTCCCTACTCCCTACGGGTGTAGAGACTTTTCAGTTTCTTTAAATCCATGTGGAGATTATAAGGATAAATTGAATTATGCACAACCACGAATCTCATTAATTCCAATTGACCCTTACTCATCATCCCTTTCATTTACACGACTAGTTACTCGTTGAAACGAAAGACCTACAATTACGGTTGACATTAAGTTGAGCCTAAGAGTGCCTAAGATATTGACAGTTTAAGTTGGTCATCGCTATTGTTGGTGTCATGCCACAGTCTTTACTTGTCCTCCTCTCATCCATTCAATATCCTAAATCTCATTGTACTACCTTCATCACTTTATCTACTGTCTTCCAAACTTTGTACATTTCTGATCTCACGAATCACACACCAACATCTTCTTCCTATTTGTATCCAACAATCTAACACAGACGAATACTGAGTATGGACAGGACAGGACAGAGGAAGGGGGGATGAGTAGATTTACACGCAGTGCAATATATTATGCTAATCTCCATAATTCCAGTTGACACGAGACGTGTTCAGATTGTGTGAGTCTTCGTGAAGAGATTTGGGGGGGAAAGTGTAACAGTGTACAATCTCGAGAGCGTATTATAGTAGAGTGGACAGAAAGGAGATCTCGAGAATGGAGGATGAGAGGAGGGAATGTGGAAGGAAGGATATTTCTCGTCGACACAATCAATCTACTTTTATAGTTTTGATCGGTAGTAAAAAGCGGCGGATCAGTCGGTCTTCTTTTGGAAAGATGGATTGAGTTCACCTCCTCAATTCATGTAAGTGTGCATCAAAACACAAATGTCGGACTATGACTTGAATGTGTAATGTGTGTGGTTGTCAGAGTCATATTACGGATGGATGTAAGGATATTAATGTACAATTCCTTACATCCGTAACGAATGAGGAATTGTGTGTACATACTAATTTGAGATAGACATCTCACAGAAAATGTCCTTCATACGCAGTAAACGCAGGGAGAGAATGTTGAAATGGAGTATCAGACAATGGGAGGACCCCTCAAATCAAGATTGCACATGTTTAGTCCTCAAAGCCTCTCGCCCAGTCTCAGTCAGAGTCACTTTTCATGGTCACGAACTTCATCTTAGACGTTCCTCCCATCTCTGCAAACTTTTGCTCATACACAAATTTTATTTTCTATTTAATCTTGTCTTCTGCCACAAGGTTAATAAGACATTTTAAGTTGTTTGCGAATGAGCGTGTGTGTTTGTGAAAATGTGAACTTGTTGGTGTCCATCTATAGTACATGTACATGTTGATAATCTGTAGAATTATTTTTACAAAACATTTTTGTTGTTGTCAATAGAGAGCCAAGTAACCAAGGGATTGGGGCTAACCTCCTTTTTTGAGAACTAATTTAATTAAAGACTTGGGAAGTGTCATGGAGGACCACGAGAAAGAGAGTCAATTTGTTTGTTCCATGATTGGAGGAAACTATCAGAGGATTTAGTGTGTAGTATGAAATGTGTGTGGAATTAAACGGTTAATAATTCGTCATACAATTTAACTAGTTACAACTAGTTGGAAGTGATTGGTCCTACCATGATTATGAGACTGAAAGTGACTTTTGAAGAGGAAGAATTTTTAATTTATTATTCTTGCCAGTGTATCATCCTTCCGAGTTCATCTTCATTTTCTCCAATGGAATGGAGGAGGGAGAGAGAGGAGTCTCGTCAGTACACGTCATGTTCTCTTGTACCCTCCACACACACACACAAATGTGGAGTGGATTTTACGTTGGGTCCATCCCCAGCCTTACGACCACTCAACGCACACACACAGTCGGTCTCTTTTGACTTTGACTCCGAGTACCGCTCACCAAAACTGAGGAATGACGATCGTCATCTCGTTCAATTGAACCTCAGCCCTGTAGTGTTGAACATAACTCACAGTATTCCATAATTCCTTATCACTTTCCATATCTAGTCGAACCGACTTGTCTACATGGACCACTCTCTCTCCCTCTCTCTCTCGTCCTTTATTACTTTCATCCAATTGTGATCCTTTTCGGTGGTTGTCGTGTCGTTCCTTACAGCGATCCACACACAGATAACCAATTCCTCTCTCTTTCTCTTATCCTGCTAACCACTTCACGATCCTCTACTCTCTGTGGATTGTGGATCCATAGGATCATATTGTGCGAATATCTATTATTTTTGCATCATGGCACGCAGCATCTACACGTTATTCAGGTGTGTGTAAGTACGAGTTGTGTGGAATTATGGACCATCAATCCTAGCTCGGGACTCACATTATTGATTGTAGGATAAGAGGAGGAGGGGAGGAGGAGGATTGTGCATGTATTACATTAATGTACGAGCATTTATACGCTCTCCGCGGTTCGGTAACCAGTCCATTGTCAAATGGCTGGTGGTGTGCTGGGGCTCTCTTTTCAAAAATTTCCATGAATGTACAAACTTGTATTATAATTTTACACAGTACAGTCTCATTCATGTGTGGATGGAACTGTGCGAAAAGAGAGTCTATGAACAGTGTATGTGTATACACACGTTTCCATGCAAAGTCAATCCACTCAAGCATAACTCACTCAAGTCAATTTCCTCGTCGTCGTCTACAGTGTACTGCACGAGTACTAGACTAGAGATGAGAGATGATGTGTAGTCTGTGAGAGGCAGGGAGATTATTTTCTCACCAACAAATAATAAAATCACTGTGTGATTATCGCTGTGTCACTTACCAAGGTGTCTGTCCCTTCATGGTAGACACACACACTTGTTCTGATCATGCAGTCTCCTCTATTCATCCCATCCTTGGGCATATTTTGTCTGGTGCTATATTATCTGCACAAGTGTGTTCATCGCTCTCTCTCTCTCATCCAACACTCACTTGTCATGAGGATACACTTGTGTTGGGCACGAAGCGGAAATCAAACCAATAAAGGTCCCAGGTGCTCCTGCCATGATTGTGTATCATATGTATGTATATGTATGTGGAGAGGGGAGATTTCTCACCCCTCATTTCATGCTCAAAAAGTCGCAGATCCTGGGATCGTGCTCTGTTGTTGTAGTCTGTGTTTTTGAGGAAACCAAGAGTTCTCCTCCTGACAACCTCCACACCTGGAAGTACAAAGTGAAGGAAATGCCCCAACATGACACTCTGTCACAAGTTCATTGAATCACTCTCCACTCTTCAATAGCACACTTTGTCTATTTTTAATCTCAACTCATCTTTCGCTCTGACTCAGTGATTAGACTCATCATTGTCATGAACCGTCCGTGGATCCCGTTTTATACCTCCTCTCAAAGTGGATTAAAGACCATCCACATAGTCAACTGTCATTTATGATGTCATTTTGTCCATGGAGCTTAGTACGAGGTCAGACTGATTATGTACTTGTAAATAAATAGATGATTTGTCACAATAGTACGAAATGTGTTTTCACAAATCCCCAAGATTACAAATTATTCCTTGTTGAGACTTGTCATTCATCGACAAACAAAAAGTAGAGTCATTTTGATAAAAGGGTGAGAGGAGGAAGCAGCTAGGGAAAATGTTGACACGGAGTAAACATTTGGAAGGCTTGACACACTAGGCTGATATTTTGTTTATGTTTACCGTCTGTCATGCATACATCCATGATTTGGACTTGGCTTGGGGTTGACATGTCCGTCCGTCCACTTGAGTTGACTAACAAAGAGATCTTTTGGAGACTCTTCAAATACTTACTTATGTTGTACATACAATGTGGATCGTTTCCGTATTATGAACTCACTTTTGTTTTGTTGTTGACCCTTGTCTGTACTTTACATCTTGATATTAAGTCACTACGTAAAGTACGTACACAACATTTCCCTTCAGACTCAAGTGATTGTCCAAGAACTGTTCCTGCAGATCACATGACTGTTGTCCAGCTTTCCAGCGTAAGAATATCTGCACAAAATTTAACTGATGCGATGGTTCAGTCTTGAGTGAGTCTACTCCGCCTCATCTAGAATGGGGAGAGGGAAAGTATGGCTCACCATCTTATTTCTTGTTGTACACTCATGAATCAGGGAAATAAAATAAAAATCCCACGATACTCACGATAGAGAGGGGGAACAAGATTCATCTTTTGTCTCCTTCTTTTTGGTTGACTGCCTCCCAAGTATTTATGCTGTTTAAGTATAAAAGGTTGTGTACGGACAAAGAATTGTGTGGCCTCATCCTACGCATGATAATACTCATGTAGCTCGAGTTATCCACCAAATCCGCCTGTACCCTCGTCCAGAGAAAAGCGAATCCTGATTCGAATGCAGTAATAATGAAGCGCCATTTTTCATTCATTACTTTGTGCCTCTCTGACTGCACATGGACCAACTCTCTAGCTTACAGTCCATGACTCAATTAATGCTTTCATTGTGGCCGGCCAAACAATCAAGTAGATTAAAAAATTAGAGCTTGTACAAAAGAGAGAAGGAGAAGCAAGACTTCACACGTTCATTGGTCTCCTTGGGAGTCAAGCTCAAAGTATGTACGTACCTAACCAACCAACTAATTAATTAAATAAATATGATACGCAGTATTGTGTGCGACTGTGCACGGAGTAGTACAATTAGCAAACGTGACTGAAAGTCACATTTGTCCATTTTACAACTAATTCTTTTCTATCTAACTATCTATGTATGAGATCTGCTGTCTTCCTCCTTGGAAATTCACAGTGTAAAAGTTTAAAGTGTGAAGGGAATTAATTAAATTTTTATCCACCCCGGGCCTCCCAAGCCTCCCTCTTTTTCTTCTTGATTTGGAGAGTGCAGTTCAGAAAAACTGTAATTTGAAATTGGAGGATGCACAAATTTGATCTCATAATGACATTCAAAACACGGATATTATGTACGTCGCGACGTACATAATATAAAGAGTTTGTGCACAAAAACGTGCATAAATAAATAGGTGGGAATGAGGTTTTTCATGTAATACTCTCTTGTTACCCCTTCAATCTCAACAGATCTTACCACTCTTCTCCATTACCAATTCCCTCCCTAGTCCCTACAGTACTCATCTCTTTATGTCGTCAATTTCACCACTGAACGTTGTACTCTCCTATCCTAACGTTGTACACAAGGGAGGGAGGAAGGGAAATAATTCTTCATCTAAATATTAAATGAAACATTAATGAAATTCGTGCATGTACCTTGTACACTGGCACCTGTGTGTGTGTGTGGATACATTATGCTGTGATGGTAGAGTCCAGGACCAACCGTGTTTAGTCTGCTCAACAGGCTTTGTTGAGATCTGACAGAGAAGAGGAGTAGAGGAAGAAGAACACGAGTTGAAGCTCACATTGTACAAAAGTCTATCATTATGACTCTTTAGAGTTGACTTTGCTTTCAACGATAGAAAGGGATTCAAAAAATACTAGATACAACGAGAAGGGAGCATGCTATTCAGAAACTGTGTTAAAGGCGGGGACATCAACGTTAATTTCTTCTGGAGGAGAGCAAGTGAATGATGACGTGTTGGGTGCATGATAAATAATTTCTGTATTCGTTTCCTCCTCCAATTCTATTTTGTAAAATAAAAGTGACGACTGGACTAAAACTAACTAAGACTAATTGTAGATGACAGGACACCAATTTTGGAGACAAAGAGTTAAAGGATACTTTGAAGGACTCCATGATGTCAAGTGGGAATGGAATGAACAATTTTGATATTTCTCTGATTTACAGATTGACGATGCCACTCTACAACTGTACAAAGACGGAGACTACGGGACGTATCTGGATCTGGAAGCGTCCATCAGTGAGCAGCAAGAGGAATTTGATGGATTCCTCAACAAGTAAGAAAATTTAACTTTTCCCTCCTCCCCCTCTCTACACATCTCTCTTCCTATTAGTTACGTATGTGTTACATACACACATTGTAGTTTTGTGTTATGTACACACACAACAACTTGTTCTTTCTCTTCCACTCAATTTTCATCTCTTAACTGGACTCTTCTTCCTTCCCCTCCTCCTCCATTACTCCTCCATACTATTAGTGCTATAGTGCAAAGTACACCAATTATGTAGTCGATATTGTGTCCACATGACCACTACTTCAAGTTCAAAGGATTCAATGGATCATTCAAATATTATATGCTCACTCTTGTGAACATGTTGCGAAAGAGTCTCGGCTTCACGAGAACAGCAATGACTTGATCATCAAACAAATATCCACAACCCCGTCATCATCATCATTTTTGAGCAATATTCTCCTTGTGAGTAGTAGCAAACTCCCTGTTCCCCTACACACACACACGCAAGTCAGGATCCAATTTATTAATCTTGACCTAATGCTTTTTACATTTCGTCGACGAGGAAACTCACGAAACTCACTCTCGTCAGTCTGAGGACTACTTAAGTACGTACTTAGTTCCATGAGTGAATGAACCATATATGTAAAAATTTATTAATGAAATTCTGTACGAAGAATATCCATTTTGAGAAATTCTTCCCATCCATAATCATCTAATGTGGCCTGACTGGAGGGAACCCTACATAAATAAATAGTTATTATTACAGTACAGATTAAAGTGCTAAAACACTGCCATCATGATTGTTTAGATCATCCGGCCATCTTTGTCGAGGTCAATATATTTAGAATTTTTTGAGCCCATTTGATTAATGTCAATTGAAATGGGGGTCAGCGAAAGTGACTTGACTCAAAGTTAGCCATATTTTAGTCATGCAGTCTTTTGAGGGTGTCAAAAGACTCGGGATTCTGTAGAAGGGCAATCAAGTAAATATTAAGCCAATAATATATAAAAATATAGAACAAGGAAAACTATTGATAAATTGTATTACATTTTAATTGAGAACACTCTTGAAGGAAGGGTTTTGACTCGTTGCTCTTTTTTGCAGTTCATGACCTGAGATAAGTGAGCCCTTCTTTGTAGGACATAATAGGACGAAGGATTGGAACCACCTTCGTTGAACCTGAATAATTGTCCCTGGTTACGCAGTCCTCGTCTTGTCATTAAATGATATGCCTTGGATATGTAGGGTTAGCAGGTGTCCGGGTTTACCCCGGACTGTCCTCATTTTGTGCATGATTGAGTTCAAACAAATCAGGAGCGTAGAATCAAAAGGACGTATCGCCCATGTGACCGTGTGTGTGTATGGAAGCGAGCGGTGTGAGCTCAGCGAGCGAGCGTACCTATTCACGGGCATACGTCCTTTTGATTCTACTATCCTGAAATCTGCACACCTTTTGTCTTTTTGCAAATAGAGCTTGTACTAGTAAATGTGAGGATGGGCAGTCACTGAGCCGAGAGTCTGGCAAAGATGAACTTTGAAGAATATATGACATGGATGATCTGTATGTGGATATGTAGTGGGAAGTTGTTCCTCCGCTTTGTTGACACAATCGGAAGGGAAGGGGAGAAAAAAGAAGCAGGTTCACAGATGATGTTGTGTGTTTCATCCTCGTGGGATGTTTCATCCTCGTTCATCTCCATGGAGGATGGTGCGTCTATTTTTCAAGTGAATTACGTTCGTGTTGAGAGCAAACTAGGCATTTCCCCCTCCTCTCCCTTCGCTTCTGGCAACTTCCATTGAACTCTTTTCCAAGACAAGAATAGCACAAACTCATCCCTAAAGAGAAGAGATGGAGGAGGGGGACAAGTTGTTGTAGAAAACATGCAAAATTTCACTTTCACTTGGTAGTAAGGGAGCAAGAAGATTTTTTAGCTTTCGCGATTCCTATCACGAAACATGCGTTTTTTTTCATGTGTGTGTGGTTGAGCAATAAGAATCTTTACGAAATATAATGTAGTACTAGTGTAGTGCTGAGATGGTTCCGGTTTTGCTCAACTGGGTTTATGACGTTTCGAGTTGGGCATTAGGTAGGTAGGGGAGGAAAGGATTGTAAGTCATCTCAATTCCGTGCATACAGGATTAACTCTGCAAAATCTTGAGATCTGAGTGTTCCTTTGGAATGGATACATGATAAAGAAACATGATACACTTTTCACTATTTCAAATTGGAACAACTTTTGAGTAAAGAGTTAATGTTGATGATTTGAGCAGCAAAAGTTTTGGGGTGCACAACATGAGACTTGTCACCAGAGAGTGAGTGTGTGTGTGTTCAAAACATGCACACACACCTACTTTTATATACAATTGTAAAGCGGGTTGTGCTGTAAATTACACAGCTGACGGAAGGAAACAAAGCAATGATCTGCTAAACGGATTTTTACTCCCTTTCCAAAGACAATGCACAAAAAACAAGCTGGCTGGCTGGTTGGGACTTTGGGAATTCTATTTTAAATCTATTTTAAACTAAGGAATATAATCTAGTATTATGATCCTTCCATTTCTCCCTCTAGATTTCCTTCCCTCCACAATCCACAAGTCATGGTAGTGAACGACCACAGTGTGAAAGCACACACACGCACAAAACACGCAACAAATCCATGGAGGACAGACTATATGGACGAATAAAGCCGATTGTTCTCATTTGACAAAAATAAAGGTTAATATAAAAGATGGGGAAAAAAATATTCGACCATGTTTACTCATCTTAAGAGAATGAGGCATGGATCCTGAGGAGAATGAGGGTGGAGAGTATGACTGGATGGATGGAGGACATGATTTGCGGTGGCAAGAGTAACGTATACGTAGTTATAATCTTCCTTGACTCGCACGTGGTCTGTGACTGACTAAGTAACTACTTAATAATAAAAGTGTAAGATAATCCGGCTGAGAGGGATCAAGTGGTAGGGAAATTTGACTTGAGTATCAAGGTGACTGTGCACAAATCTCAGGATATAATATCCTGTGAAGGAGGAACGTGTCCATGTTCTCTCAACAGTCACAAGAGTGTACATGACGTACATAGTTCAAAGGTTTTGTCCCGTCCTGGCCTTCCTCCCTTCCATATCAATTTGATATCAATTTGACCGGTTTGAATTTATATCGTCATCTCTCTCTTTATGGGCTCCCTAATGTTGAGGGGCAAGTCCAGGATGGATGATTTATCCTCAGTGTCACTACCTTATGTTCTAATGTTGTTCGTACGTACTTACCTTCTGTGTAAGTACAATGTACATGACCTGATGCGGGCACGCTTCATGAAGAAATTCATATCCTCCCCATTATTATTTGCATGCTCTCTCTCTCTTGTTGGAATACATTGGAGAGGAAAGGGTTGACCTTAACGCGAATTAATAAGAGACGGAGAGAGCAAGGGCATTTGTTTTGACTGTTCAAGTCCTTGCCAACGATCAAAACAACTAGTTTTGATCATGATTGGAGTGTGCAGAGGAGAGAAAAGTTGTTGTGGGAGAGAGAGAGGGAACGGTGATTATTTTTCTATTACAAAGCTCACAGTTTTTACTTCATTTCTGTCTTATTTACTGATCTAAGGTGTTAATTTATGCCGGTGCAAAACTGAGAGATTTGTACATCGATTCTGCCTCACCTTCGATCATTGTCTCGCATTTAATTTTTGCTACTTCACTTGACGTACCGGTTGATGATGGACCATGATGTAACTCTTCTTCTCTTATTGTTGTTGTTATGTGTGGCTTTTCTCTATTGTGTTCGGAAGGTTGTTTCTCCAAAGGTTCTTGAAGGGGAGGAGGGGGTCTACAGATACGGCAGATGTTGCGTATCGTAAATCATGACGCAACAATTATTAACACTGAGAAGGGACTCAGATTTACGGATCGTATCATCACACACACACACTCTCTCTCACTGAGATCTCAAACGAGAATCCTCTTCTTTATGAACCTCCTATGAGTTGGAAGAATGCTATACATCAAGGCTCACAACATGTTTCTGCTAATTGAGGGAGAGAGAAAGAAAAGATGTACAGCCCAGGTGCTCATGATGTGTGTACTTGGTTTAGTGGTGGCAGAAAAGTACGGAATGTAAATGCATCGGATGACGTTCAAATGTGTGCTCGGATTTAGTCATAATAATGAGATGCGGAGTCAGGAGCATAACATTACTAATGAAATTCCGCGACACCCTCCTCACACATTCAGTCCTTCTCTCTCTCTTGGTAATAATAATAATTTTTTCTCCACTCCTTTTTAATGGTGAGTGAGGACATGGAGGTAATTCCAGTAGCTGCTCAACTTTGTCAAAGGGAGATCCTCACGTAAAGTAGCTTCTCGATTGCACACAACGGCCAGTTGAATGAGTTTCAAAGTGTCACTTGAGTTGAAAGAGAAGTGTCACAGTTCTTGACATGACACAGTCATGAATTACTCCGCACAACTGAAATTGTATATTTCAAGTCAACAATTATTTTATTCCCGTGGACAATTCATTCCACGTGGCACGTTCAGAGAAGTCTTCTCTCCAATCTCTACAAGTTTCCGTAGTAATCCTGATTTTTGTGTGCAGTGGATCAGGGGATGATAGACCATATTAGAAATAGGGAATTGAGTGGAAAGGGAAGAAAAGTGTTCAACTCAATTTGTAAAACTCCAGAGATTGTAGTCTCCATATTCTCAGACACACACTCTAGTCGGATAAGATGAACAATTATAAAAAGCATGTGGTTCAAAGTACGTCTGTACCTTCGCCTACTGAGGACCTTTGTGCAAACATTCGTATGTTTCAAGGAAAGTGAATTTGTAAGGGACTCCTTCCTGTCAGTGACTTTCGCGTATGTGATTCTTTGACCAGGAGGGAGAAAAGAAGTAATTGTGACTACACTTTCGATTTCATAGGTACTTAGGGGTGTACATACAAGGGAAGGCCCTACAATTATTTTTGTGCAATACAAACTTCCACACACATCTTTGCGTACTCTACATAGGTAGATTGATTGGATTTATTTGTCATAATCTCTGCTGAGTGGGTGTCCAGCAGAGAAGAAGTCACACCAACATTTCAACTCTTTCAGTATGTGTTGTGTCACAACTACCCATTTCTGTTGTTGACAGCCTTTTGTACATGTATCGTCGTAATTATGATAGTTTGAGTGTGTGTGTGTGGTTCACACAAGGGACTTGAACTCTTCTACTCTCCTGGCCCTGGTACTGGCTCGCCAGAGACTCGCCAGACTGTCTGAGACAATTTGTATTTGTATTTATTGCACTTTAGTCTCATACAACTACATACAAGATTGTCATGGAGTGGAACGATAGATGAGTTTTGTCCATGGACACTTAAATTTATGCGTTACAGAACAATTCGTACTCTTTTACGAGTATTCCATCGCTGTGTCCTGTCCCTGGACGTTGTTGCACATACATCACGGAACGAACGAAAGGGGAATATAAAGAGTGGGGAACTATTGTGAGGACACATCCAAGTGGTTGACAAGTGTACAAAATTGCCGACATTGTCCACGGTCTCCTTACACTCTGCTCCATCCACAGAAAGACTCGACTAGTTGACACACAAAATTCTCTGTGATTCTTTCCAGTCTTCTTCCCTTTCCGTGTCCCTCCCTCTCTAGCTCTGTCCTTACTAGTGTCTGTACTACGTAACTTTGTACCTCTCGTACTTTCCCTTGAGGACCATTAATGCAGGACGCACACTGACCATAAAAACTGTGTCATGGTCTGGTCCCAAGTCTCACGATTTCCTCCTCAGCCTTGTACAGTGTAAGCACCTACACAAAATCTTCCAGTAATTTGTAGCATTTTAAAGCGTGCAGAGGAAGAGAAGAGCTCACAGTCGAATTGTAGTAATAAGTCACAC
This sequence comes from Pygmarrhopalites habei, assembly GCA_009870185.1. NCBI lineage: Eukaryota > Metazoa > Arthropoda > Collembola > Symphypleona > Arrhopalitidae > Pygmarrhopalites > Pygmarrhopalites habei. The sequence continues at coordinate 38,707 of WJFB01000339.1, read as the reverse complement.
AGTCCAGAAAGAACGTCACTCATTTCACGGTCGTCGCTGACTTTTAATTCGAACCTTTCATTTTGTCAAGAAAGATTCGGACAAGAACACACTCTAAAATTCCTCAGACCGGACAATCAGATTTCAATCTGAGGAATCTTGTCATGTAACCTCTATGCTTCTCTAATTATACAAACTTGATGTTCTCAACTCCACATGGAACCTCTTCACACATCCACTTGACATGGAAATAAGTAGCTAATGTTTGCAAAAGTACTGACAGTTGTTGTTGGTAAGATGTGATAGGAGAAGAGGTAGATTTGTAGATTTGTATGGTTAAATTGCCGTTACATGAAAATGTGCAGAAATTGTAGTATATGAGATGATGGAGTGTGTTTGTGAGAAAGAGATGAAAAAAATTGGTTTGTACTAATGCTTCGTTGTAAGTTGTATAATGATTCCCCTATACTGCAAGATTATTGTGTTGTTGTTGTGCGGAAACATTTGAGAGTACGGACAAGGCAAGGTGCCTTTATTAACCTTTTGTCTTCGTGGTGGTCATCATCAAAATGAAGTGGTTTTCGGCTTGGGGTACTTTTGTGTTGTCGTGAAATTATTAAAAAAAATTTGTGAAAAGATATGTACGAAGGAGATATGACCGGTGAATGGAGAGAGAGAGGGAGACGAAATTCAGCTTTCCAATCCACACAGACCATGGAAAAGTTGGCAGACAGACGAGGGTGAAGTAAATTAAATGCCGGACCGTAACACACGCGTTGGATGGTGTACAGACACAAGTGAGGAGGAAGAGGAAGAGAGAGAGAACTGGATGAGGAAAGATTGACCGTGGAAAATGAGACAGGATTCGTGAGGATCATGTTCATCACAATCACATGACAAAGTTAATTCCTAGCCCAAGTCTGAGTCAAAATGAAGGCGACGACGACGATTGCAGCAGAGCAGGGACTCGGCCAGGTTGAGCCTGGGCAGAAGACGAAGACAAAAGATGATTGAAAGGGAGAGTTCGTTCAAAAAGTAAATTATGCGTATGGGATTCCTTTGAGTGAGTCCCTCGCATGTCGGACGTGGTCTCCAGGGACAAGTGCCTCGAGCAGGGCTCCACTCTTCTCTCTCTCCTCCTCCCTTCACAGGTTCAGTCTCCTTTGTACAGCAAAACAAATAGCCACGATTCATCCTCCTCACTTCGTCATCCAGACAGTGCAGACACTGCATGGAAGAGGAGGGGGAAAATCTGGCGAAAAAGTTAAATGTAGGCGCAGTTAGTGGAGGAGTGTATGATACACCAAAATGTGTGCGTGTGTGTGTAGTCTAACATGTGCTTCCCCATCACTTGTCTCCATCCGTTCATTCGTTCCATCATGTAGTTTACATCCATAGAGAGAGAGAGAGAGAGAGAAAAGATGTTAAAGATATGCATAAAATTTGAAAATGATTTTCACACAATTTAAAGGTAGGAGAGAGACACGGTTGAAATAAATGTGCGAACGAGGAACCCGGCAACCAAGTTCCCTTCTATTAAGTTGAAGTACACATGATTCACTCAAAAACGTTATAACTCGGTAAAAGTAATTGCTATGCTAATTCAAAAAGTTATAAAAAACGGCCGAGAGGTGAAGGTTGTCCGAATACTTTATTACGCAACACATTGTGCATCCCACCTCATGTTCCCTCCTCACAGACAGACACACAGTCCACTTTAGAAAGAAGAAGAAGAATTGTGATTGTGTTGTGCCACGTTGTTTACAATATCTCATGATGGTCTGGGCAGACTCTACTCTCCAAGCAGAGTTTGGGACGATGCATATTTATGCATTGTATTTTGGCCTTCCTAATATGTGATCCATCCAATTCCAACAAGGAATAAAGATTTGAGACAAGACTCTGCCACTTGAACTGTTTGAAGGATAGTAAATACAAAGTTTTTGAAGGAGGATGGGTGGACATACACGGCTCCTCCCGCCACAACACAACTGTGTCTCTGGATGATCATGTATGAAAACGTCTTTTTGCAAAAAATTACAGCCTGCCAGAGTAATGAGGAAGGAAGTGCCAAATAAAATAAGAATCACTAAACGGTGGTTGTGGATTTTCATGTATTGTAGTCTTAACTGATGATGGTTGGTCCTCTCTCTGCTCACAACGAATTATCCCAAACGTAGATTGTATTCCTACAGGAGGGGATAAGGGACAAGGCCCACCACTGAGACAAACCTTAAACAGTCAACTTGGACTCGTAGCAAAGATTCTTGTGGCTAATGGCTAATCCTAATAAATTTGGACCCTTTCACAATAATTTCATATTACTAGGATGTAGGCTGGTTGGTTACATCCCAGATCACTCTCATCCTTATTCCAACATTTTATGCACAGAGTGGGAAAGGAACATTCACATTATTATTTCTTACTACCACCTTTGGAAAAATGTCAGAGAATTCTGTTCACCAAACACATCTTTCAATCTTAATCTTATCCATGGTTTGTGAACTCATCCTCACCTTCCTACATGAGCATTCCTCATTGAAGAAATAATTCAACTCATTCCTTGGTCCAAGTGCAAAGAAGAAAGAGAGAGAGAGAGAGAATTTAATTACAAGCAAATGGTCATTTTCCTGCACAGTCATAAGACATTTTGCAATGTCAAGGATAATGGACAAACAGAGTAAAATGAGAGAGAGAGAAAATTTTAAGTTGAAAGGAAAATATTTGAATTAGGCATTTTTTCCTCCCGATCGCATCATCATCATTTCCTATGTATAGTCCTGAAAGATGTGGTTAGGACCAGAAAACAAGTGAGAGCTACTCATGTGTGTGCTTACCCAGGATTTTGGACTGTATGTAGTCGTGCAGAACAGGAGGAGAGTGAGTAATTCGAATTGTTGTGTGCAATAATGGAGTAGGGGGGGGGGGACATATGAAAATGTACAAGTCATCTCCTCCTGCTCCCCTTCTGAGTGAGCGGAGAGATGACGGACTGTGGAGGAGATGTGGATCTCGATGTGTACAGTAAACATGCCCATCAAATCAGAGAAGAGAGGACAACTTTGTTGATCATGAAATGAGTATACTTCTCACTTCTCCTCTAAAGAAATACTTTCCATTTTCCATACGGATTTCAAAGAATTCACAAAAACATAACATGCCCCTTGGTCGTCAGCCTTGACTCCCCCCTACATGAATTATTTACTTTTGGACTCCTTCAAAAAGTTTCTTTCAATGTTGGGTAACAAACTATAAGATTAGGAGAGTAATTTTACCAGGTATTTGAAATACTCCCAGAACCTTTCCCCCTCTTGAACCAAGCGAGAGTTAACTAGAGAGAGGAAGAAATGTATATAGACTAGATAGTGTAGGTACCTAACAGCTGTTTTTTTATTGTCAGTTAAATTCTTCCCCCTCCCCCTTACTTTCTTTTAGAACTGTCTGTCAGCGTCCTTTTCATTTTCTATTATTTAGTTGTTACGATCACTGCTCTATCCATTTCAACAAAAAATACGCTCACTCAACTCCACGACGCGACGTTTTCCTCATCTTCTGTGCTCTCCTTCTTCTATCCTCAAGATTGCATCCTTTGGATGATCAGCTGAAACTAAATAGTATAGCGTGACGTACCTTTCATCCAAAGTTCATGGGTGGGTCGTCCGTCCTGTCAATGTGTTCGTGGTGCAGATGCAACTGAGACAAAAATTTTATGTAATATTATTCTGAGTTTCTTCCTCTTCCCCCCCCCCCCCCCCGCTCTGTCTAAATAGTTCACCAACAAATCATCCATGAAACAAAAGACGGGGAAGGGAAAACGGAAGGAACGAAATTCTGACGCTATTTATGACTAGTTTACAATCCAACTCCTTTACAACCATCAAATTAAGTACACACTTGAGTTAACAAAGACTCCCTTTGTCTCTGTTGTGTCACTCATTACAATTGATTATTCAGCACACTTTAATTTTGTCCATCTTCTCCTTTCATCCTTTCTCTCTTTCTGTCACAACATGACCTTTGCTTCAAATCCTCCTACAAATCAGAAAACAGCTTTTCATTAATCATTTCTTTTCCAAAATTTCAGTCGGAAAAATTCGATTGTGCTGCGAGCTCAACTGCCAGTCAGAGTGCATGCAATTATCGGTGAGTTGATTATTTTGCATTACATACATGTATACTATATTCTTTATGAGACTTTCAGGGGATTTGAAGACAATCAAATGTAATCTTGACCCAGGTTCTGTCGTTCAATAAAATGATGATCAAATTTTTATTTCCATTTATTAGAGAAACTGTTGAACTCTGATGGTCGAGAATTACGACGAGCTTTATTCTCCCTCAAGCAGATTTTTCAGGTAGAATATTTTTAAAAATTCAACTTGGTGTCTTGGTACAACTATTGGTTTCAATAGAGATTCTAATAGACTTTCACTAAAATGACGGCACTCAATAGAAAAAGCAGAGACCACTTTCCATGTTAACCGTGTAATGAATTGAATCGTAAATTTTTGGGAAACAATGAATTTTTTCAGTCTTGTCACGTTTCGACTTGCTGTCTTCAATCTCATCATTATTTTTAGTAAGGAAGTAAGGAAAAGGACCATCCTTTGTTTTTTTTAAAAAAATGAAGACACCCATATATACTCCTTTTAAATCACGATATTTTTTCATCAAGTTAATCATAGTTACAGAGAGACCGTCTTCGTCATTAGTCTCGTCTTGCTCCTTTTTTATCATCCTTTGTTCTTCGGATTTGAACTGAGGCTTATGAATGGTTCAATTTTTATTATTTTTTAATATTTTGACACCCTCAACTTGTACCCAGAAATTATTTTGCTAGCACCGTGACGTGACTTTCTTCTTCCAGTCATTCTTGTCTGGAGAGAGTGTGTACAATTTTTATTTTACTTCAGTATATAAGAGGTAATGTTAAATATGAATTGGAATTTAATTTTATAGCTGGACAAGGACTTGGTCCATGAATTCGTAGAAAATGGTGGACTCTCCTGTCTTATCAAGGTACAGAATTTTTCTCAAAATTCCCCTTCTCAACCTTCTGCTTTTAAATAAATGTTGTAAAGAAAATTGCTGTTGAAACACTTTTCCTATTATGTATTAAGTATGTACACAAAGAAGAGAAAACTACATACGATAATTTTGTACGGGGATTTGTAGGTTGGCTCGGAGGCTGATCAAAACTATCAAAATTACATTCTTCGTGGTGAGTGAAAGTTTTGAAGGTGGAGTGTACAACACATGAAGGAAACACACGAGGAAAATACACACTCGAGTATGTAATTGCATGGATGCAATGGGGGAAAAGGCTTTTGTCCGTCCCCAGTTTTATTTTTTCCTTCATTTTACGAGTAATTTTTATGGAGAATTATTAGTGTGCTGATGATCCACACGAGCCCATAATATGATTCAACAACAACACCACTATTACTTTTCTTTTTTTATTACCTCCTGGCTGTGAACCTAAAAATTTCACTTGTTATCCATGTCTCTGTGTGAGTGTTTGTAGTCAAAGCCCCGAAAAACGTGCGAGTCATGTAATTGTACATTCTACCTTGATTGATACACAAGTGTATGGATACAGCTTTAATTCTACATCACCTGCAAACTCATTCATTCAAGGAAAATTTTTAAGAATGCAGTTGAAATAATGTGAGCGAGTGTCCGTCAATCTAGGTTTAATTTAATTGTTGTAGCTATTGGGCAAGTGATGCTGTACGTGGATGGGATGAACGGAGTTATGAGGGACAATGAAACAATCCAATGGGTACGAGTCAACCAACATGGATGATGTAATTAGTCTACAAATGTACTCACACAATATGTCTTTACACTCATTTATGTATGTAGTTGTACTCACTGGCTGCCAGCAAGTTTCGTCTCGTCCAAAAGACTGCTTTGAAACTTCTCCTGGTTTTTGGTAAGGAAAAACGTAGTCTGTATATTTTGACAAAATAGAAATACAATCATCACAATAATGCAGGAAGGTAGTCTTCAAATAAATGAATAATATAATTAGTTCTCATCTAAGATCTGTTCTTCCTCCTGTTCTACTTCAATTGGGTGATCGTTGAAGGGTTCAGTTGTGAACCGAAGAGGACCCTTCTCCCACTTATATGAATTTGGATATTCAAATTCTCTGTCAAACAAAACCCGAGGAAGATTGAGAAAAAATTGAAATGAATCCTCGTCCATGTGACGATAATGAATTTTGTCGTTCAAAAGCTGAAGCTTGAGTTTTGGAAGCTTTGTTTTATCCAAATCAGTCCAATTATTGTTCATTCCAGAGTTCGGGAACGGAAGTGTCAATTGATTAAGAGTCATCTTGTTGAGTTCAGCCATTTTAATGTTGAATTGGACTTGACCCTCAAATAGTTGTTTATGATCATTGTAGCTTTTCTTCAAGTAGACCAGGGTAGTAGAGAACCATTCTGACTCAGGGTTGGCTGTCATAAATTTGCCCAACGTGGTAATTTTGTGTTCCGAAATTGCTCTTGGATGTAAGCCATTGTGCGTACCAACGTAGACCCAGACAACCTGAAATCAAATGATTAGAGATGTCAATATTGAATGAAACAGTTAATGAAACAAAGTCACTATATGTAGCAAACCTTCTTGGCCTTTCCTCACAAAATAGGCATACACATTTGCCAAAAATTTTGAATCACTGGAAGTTGAAGCAGTTACGGTACTTTTCGACTGATTGTGACGTCCGTGTAACTGTAGTCCAGCTAAATTAATCTTTGGAGACTTGTTCCTTCTCCATCCAACTGAATTGACTTTCCTCTTTTTAAGAAAAGAGTTCAATCCATCCAAAGTCAAATATTTTGACTGAACTCCCGTGCATCCTAGTCTTGTTTGAAAACTCTGATTCTGATGGAGTTTTGGGTTGAGAAGAAAATGAATTGCCTAATACAAAATACAAAATATAAGCTACTAACTACTTGACGCTCACGTTATGTCACAAGAAGGAGAGAGGACATGTTAGTACTTTAGTGGAATTAATGACGACAGCTGCATTAGTCGGGTCTTCTGGAGCCCAGTTAATCATTTCCAAATCCACATGTATCAAATCCGCAGTAGCTGTGTGCGAACTGCCGCGTTCATCTAGTGCGTTTACTTGGAGAGCGGTCGGTACAGCTAATTGGTTTATTCCAACAGGAGAGTCCAACCGAGGGTCATCGAATTCGACCGTTAATAAAATGACACCTAGTACTCTCTCTACCTTTACTTGTTCTCCGTTGACCTCTCTGTCATTTATTTGATTGAGATCCATGACCGTTACCAATAAAGCGGCAGTATTTACACCGTCAGGAGGTGTATTAGTATACTGAAATAATTTTCTAATAATTATACCTGTACAGTTTGAGATGGATTGATTCATGAAATAATAATTTTAAAAAAAGTCAAACTTACATTTTCTCTTTTGACTGTCTTCAAGTCCATCAAGTATCCGAAATGACCAGGTTGAGTAAAAACCGGAGGTCCAGATGCCACTAAATTGTCACTAGTATATATATATATAATGTAGGATGGAGAGTTTTGATCATGGCTAGCTTGTCTCTCATACAATCTGTGACTCTCCAGTCTGGTTGATGTTGACCAGCAAGTTGTGTGGGACAGACACACATCTGATTTGTCTGTACTTGTGAGTCTTATTTTTAATTGTTTTCTCTTCACCTGGTTGAAGATTATTTCGTTCGGCTGAGAGTAAACAGGTATAACACAATCTGATTGCATTATCTTTACTAAAATTTGACTTGCATCTACTCCCACAAACTCCACAGCATTTCCCTCCAACTGGAAATTTCTACAATGAAGAATAATAGTCGTTCATAATTAATTGTCAGTAATAACAACAAATAACGCATATTATGATGATGAAAATGATTCCAAAAACACTAATATCTCACCCCCTTCTCATTTCGATGCTGCTCCCTCTTATTATATGTAGCGGCGATTGATGTGTAATCAAACTCTTCACCTGTCTCCTCAAACGGTTTTCCAAAAATCTATAATAACAGAAATATACGTAAGTAGAACGGACCATGCATGGAAATGTGGAATTTTTATTAAAAAAAACATGAATAATATTTTACCTCCTCAACTTTTGTTCTAACTCAGCAACTTCGTTCGTCAATTTTGCAATCAAATCCTGATGCACTTTGATCTTGGTCAACTTCTCCATAATTCTCTTCCGCATCTTTCGTTCATCTTCATTAATTTGAATTTGTGTCTTCACTTTCTTCTTGGTAACTTTTGATTTCACCTTTTTTGACCCCTGTCTCTTTTTGGTTGCTCCACTATCAGGTTTCTCTCCAACAGACGCCCCACTTTTAACCTGACTTCTCGTACGAGCCATGACTTAATTAATTCTAACTATTAAGTATTTATCACTTCTCATAAAACTACTCCGAACTACAACAAGTAAACACATAAAGCTACAAGTAGTTGTCAGTCCGAACGTTCTATGTAATATGAAATTCGCACACGTTGCAAGGATAACTAATCTGTTTTCTTTTGATTCTGTACTACCATTTTTAGTTGACTACGTCGAGTCAAACTGTCTTCTCTTGGTCCAGGCCGTGACAACTGTCGACATTCTCAGAGGTAAAGAGACACATGGAAAGGAGTCAACTCCTCAGTACTTACCCTTACCTGTCCTCAGTAATTCCCTTCCAGTCTGCCCGACATCCGTGCAGAGAAAGATAGAGATGTGATCGTAGGGAGGAGAACAGGATATTTTACACATGAATTCATTAAATTTCCTTAATTAGTGTAGTACTTAAATAGTACAATTGTTGCGAACTAAAAAATATTATGGTCCAAAAGTCAACTGTCAATAATTATACACAGAGGCAGTCTTCTTCTTTTCCTTGTGCATTGACATTACTCTTCAGTTCAAGGAAGAATGACTATATCTTTTTGTCCATGTCAGAGAGTGTCACACATCAAATACAATCGTTGACTGTTGGATGATGATGTTGTTGGAATGTCAGGGATGAGGTGACAAAAAAACGTTTCTCCTCCCTCCCTCCCTCTCCCTCTCTCGTTTTGTTTGTTTGTTGATGGGTAGAGAAATGTTTTTGCTATATATTATGAACACGATGTACTCTTATCTCTTTTTTTGCTGATCTTTACTCTCGAGTACATCTTTCATTTGTTGGGAAGTCTCTCTTATCTGTAAACAATTGTGGAAGGAAATCATAATGTTTTTCCGACGAATGTCACAGACATGGACATACACACGCTGTCTCTTCCAACCTGCAAAATAATAATGATGTGTTTTTCTTTTTTCTCCTCCTCCTTCTAATATTCATCCTCCTCTACTTGTTCATGGACAGGGACGCCTTTATGGAGTAATATTTTGTCATTGTTGCGTGAGCATGAATCTGGTGATACGGAACTCTTAGTCTATGCCATGACTCTGATCAACAAAGTCCTCAATGGAATTCCAGGTAACTTGATCAAAAATACTTACAATGGGAGGGGACAACAAAATGCTTGATGGCTCCTTTTAATTTTCTTTTAGTTTGAAGTAGATCTGTCTCTTATGGATTAGTCATGACACACAATGTGTGTACGCAGTACTCACACTTGACATTGTATTTTGACAAGGGGAGTTGATTTCTATTTGTGATTTTTCTAATGAATTTCAGACATTGACACGTACTACGACCAAGTGGATGCTTTGGAAGAGCAGGGAATGACCATCCTAATTCAAAAGTAAGGAGGAAACTAGACTCAAACTCTCTAAGTACTTTGTACGTAATGTAATCAGAGTCATGTTGGCCTGTAATCGAGAAGTACCACTTAGTAGTCTCCCAACATTTTAGAAGAATCTCACTTTTAAATTCCATTAGTTCATTAGTTATTGGTGTACTTATGCAGTTGCTTCTTACAGACTACCTCCTTCAGCTACACACACGTAGAGTCTACGTCGTAGACTGTAAAGCATGTTGTGGGATGTTCAGAGGGAGAGGGCAATAAGTTGCCTCTTCACCCCCATCCAGGTAGAAGGAGAAGCCAATTAGTAATCACACGCCTAGGCTAATGTTATGTAAAATCCAGTGTATAGTCAAGAGTGCCTGGGAGCAGTTAGCATAAGGTAGAATTGACACAATGAGGGAGTACACGCGGAGGCATAGACAGTGGACAAGGAGGAAATCTTGGATCGATTTGCATACCTTCACCATCTCGTAATATGAAAACGGTGTAAAACACGCCCGCCTGTCAAACTCTAAAGCCTTTTGATACTCAGTTAACAGTCCATTCAACCAAATATTTACATTGTTAACGTTCTTCAGTCATCGCCTTGTCGTACTTGTGCTGATAAGTGCATACCATCTTGTAAACACACACACTCACTCTCTCCCTTTCTTCACTCAACTTCCGTCCTCATGCTCTTTGTCCATGTGTATTAATTTAACTTGTCTGTTAACATTTGCATTTTACGAGCGACTTCCAGCCATAATGTACATTACCTTCCATAAGGGAAAAGAGGATAAGATAGGAGGAGGAAGTGATCAGTGAGTGAACACACAACAACCACCATTACAACTCACTACACTCTACATACACTGTACTTAGGACAAGAGAGCAAGTAGTGTACCAAAAGCCCAGCCAACATTTAATAAATACCGCGAGTTGATCTGTACAAAGCAAATAGAACCAACAAAATTTGACCTTCCTTCTTGATCTCTCTCTGTCGTGTTGTGGGGCTCACTATCTTTTATTGTCCTCGTTAAATAAGGACTTTTAAATGTATTATTGATCTATTATTATTATTACTGTGGCCACATTCATGCCGCCGTGACTCTTAGCCTTGAGGCAGACTCAAAATTTGAACATGAAAATTGAAGATAAGATTTTTTCCTTCTTTAGTTCCCTCTTAGTGTGGTCATTATTTCCTTGCATTTGTCAGTTTTTGTTGTAGTGAGATGGGATGGTCATGTTGAGCTATGAACATCATGATATCGCCTAATCCATTCAATTTTTGATTTAAGTATAACAAGCAATTAATTAATTTTTTAATGTACGGAGAAGAGTCACGACTTTCCCATTTATACACCACTCTCTCTCTCTCTTGTGAGGACGGCTTTAGCGTTCCTTTGGGAGGTTTCCGCGGACTGTCATAAAATTAAAATTAAATGGTGGAACTAAAGTACGAGGGTGATTATGGGAGAAACCCATAAAATTTGGATCAAGGCTATATATTCCTCAGATTGAATCTCCTTGTTATACATACTCACATGTGAGTTATTGACTTGACGGGGAGAATAAATTTTGAGAGTTGGTGTGTCTTTCAAGAATGTTACATGTGTGTGGTATGGCAAGTTGGGATATTACACAAAAAAAATTCAGATCCATCCATCATCGGATATTGTAGAAATAAATAAGGAGCATTTGAGAGGATGACATCAGGTGGTTTTTTGTACTGTTAATTACCCAGGTACTTACTTATTGTATGTACTATCCCTGAATAATTTACATGTGAATATTAACCTGCAGTCAGAGAAACTATTCCATTTGACTAATTTCCTTTGTGTCTCTTTTCGTGGTTGTTGACGAGTTCCAAAGGACTACAGTCATTCCCATTTGTTTCCAGTCTTGATGAACATTCAACTTGCATAGCACTCACGTCAGTTAATTTGTCTGTTCTTTATTTGTCTTAACTTGTTTTCTCTACGCATGTAATTTTTCTGTACTCATAGTCCAAGACTGGACGTCAAAAAAAATTTGAGCAATTTTGGTCAATTTTGATGTGGAAGCAGGGAAGAGATCTCTCTCTCCATGGCTAGTTGAGAAGAGGTTTATGGAAATTAAGCGTAGTTTTTATACACCTTACATCGATTGTCTGAAGGAGACAGGAACTTTACATTCACTAAGAAAGTATGGACAGTACAAGTGCGCGTTATCTTGTTGATTTGCTTAATTACTCATGAAGGCTGGACTATGTATACACTACACACACAAAACGTATTCTCGACTGTTGTACCACATTGTACCACATGTATTAAAATGTGGTTATGGATGGCTGTAAAGTACTTTCCATAATAATAATAATAATCTTACTCCACTACTCCTTGGCCTCCGTTTTTGTGTTTTCTGTCTGTAAGTGTAGCCCATTACTCTGTCGTTTTCTCCAAGGATAAACAAACTGGGGATTTTTGTAAATATTCGATAATATTTGTGGAGGGTGCGAAAACCAGTCTTTCGTCATCATTATTTGGGTAATATAAATTAGGTAACACGACTCTGTTTTCACCTAAATTTGTCTCCCCCAATTACACAGGTACATGGGCAAACCGTGTGCAGACTTGGATCTCTTGCAACAATTTCAAATATACGAAGTGGTTCTAAAACATGAAGATGGAGAAGAGGACAACATCATGAGTATGCAACTAGATGAGGGGATGAGGTGAGCCAAAAAATATTTTCTTGCTCTTTTTACACACAATTTCGTAGTGGGAGTCCCAGGTTTTCGTCCTCCTCTGCTTCATCCTCAATTCTTTCAGAGAAGGGATGACAAGAATGATTATTTAGTCATTTCAATAATAATAACAACATAGATCGTCGTCACCTATTGAAATTCTACAAAGGTGGGAGGAGCGTGGATATTTCTATCACAACTTTTTACACACACACACACACAATAGTGTCTTTGTGCGTCAATAAAATTATTTTTGAGAGTGTAGGCTGTCTTTTTCTCAAAATTTCAAGTTTAGACGTAAATATTGAGAGGGTGTGTACTTGTTGATACAAGATTTATTGATCTGATGGAAATGGTGTTCATGAAAATAATTCCTGACATTTGAATGGGAGGCCACACACAAATATTTGCGAGTCACACTGGTAACATGATTAGTTTCACCCCACCAGGACAAAAAGTTACATACTTACAAATATTTGTATTTGGCATTTGCAAATGCCTAGAAAATTTGTAAATACAAGAAAAGGAGGAGGAGGACTAAATAGAATGTAGGAAGAAAAGTACGATCCCATTCAAAAATGTCAAGTATGGAACAGGTTGATGGAGGACACGGTAGCCAAATTATTGTCATTATGTGGATGGATGTGTGTCATTGGAGGGAGAAAACAAGTGCAGGAGGACCTTTACATATCGTAAAGTGGGTAGTTGTAAAAGAGCTTCATCTATTTAAGTATTGTAAAAGTCAAATGGTTTACATGGGAGATTATGTAACCACGTGGAAGAGGATATTGATAAGGAGGAGGATGAAACCAGACTTTGACTAGACATTTGGTGTGTTCCAAATTGGACTCTAATAACACAACTATGTTGTTGTGTGTGTGTGTGTGGGACGATGATGATGTTGACAATATATTTGAATTCGAATCTAAATTTGTAGGCAAAAATTGTTGAATCGTAAATGTTACACAACGGAGGTGGAGGGGAACGAAGGGAGTAAAGAGCGAAGAAAATCACGTCGGCACTCGGCCAACGGGACACCCCCCTCCACACCCACCACCAAACAAAGTCAGTAATTTTTTGATGAAAAAATCCAAAAATAATTAAACTTTACATTTTCACTTGGTAAATGAATGTGTCAACCTCCCTACCCGGGAGTGGAGTACATATTACATTAAGCTAGACTGTACGGGTGTCTCTTTAATTTGACAGTTTCAAATGGCTCACCAGCTCCCTTCTTTTTGAATGCTGCTCATCCCATGGTTCGGAGATTGTCTTCAACCGGGTAACATTCCTTTCCATTAGTCTTTGTAAATAGTGTGAAAAAATTAATACTTTGACAAACATTACGTTTAGCTGTTCAGCATACAAGACATGGGAATGTGAAATCTTTGTTGTAAAATTATTCAATTCTATTTTTTGCATTCTAACAGTGATAATGAGGACTGGAGTAGTTCAGCATCTTCTTCTCATTCTTCTTCCCCCGCCCCCAATGGATCCCTGTCTCCTGTCATCTTGAATGAATACACCAAAGATAAAAGTTTGTTTTCTCTCTCTCTTCATTTTCTCCTTTACTTTCTCTAATCCAAACTTGTGTCTCACTAAAAAACATACTAATTTTATTCAAAGTGAATCTAAATCAGTCATGTATATCCTCAATATATTTGGAATGAGGCCATGAAAATGTACTCAAGGATTTTGCTCATCTGTTTTTTTAAATAAGAAAGAAGATGGAATACATTTTGATTACCTAATGTTGATATAAATTTTCCCCTCAAAAATTTAACAACGATTCTATTTGTTAACTTGTTTGTTCCTAAATCTTGGATTTTCAGGTATTTCTAGTGATATCGACGTTACCCCAGGACTGAGAAGACGACGAGAGAGAGCAGAACGTCAGAAAAGTTTGTTATTAGAACAGAAGCAGCAATCAAATGGGAAGATGAATGGTTTTCATTCTCATGATTGTAATGGGACAGATGACAGTATGAACAATTCACCACTGACCCCCAGTTCTCCTGTCAAAAATCCCGACTCAATCAACCTGATCCCACTCGGTCGTTGTAATGGGAGTAAGAAGGACATTCTCTCTGTCGTCTCCACAAACGGCTACGAAAATATGAATGGGAATAGCAATAATAATAGCAAGACAAGGCCCTGGATGTTACCAAATGGCTACACCAAAACGAATGGAGAGAAGGAGAATAGTATTGAGAAGGAGTCAAATGAAGAGAGTGAGAAGAATCTACTGAAAAGGGAGAATACTGTCAAGGATTTGACTCAGAAATTAGCTAATCAAAGTTTACTCGCCAGTCCGGTGGACGAGAACAAGTCTTTCATAAGGACGGGTGACCTGGCTGGGGTCGTGAGTAAGGCCAAGGAAGGGCTCGCCAAATCGAAATCTCGAGCAGATATTAAACCGCCACAGTCAGCGGATGTGCTCAACGGAACCAACACAACTAATACGAGTAGCATTCTCGAGGGTGAGTCTCAATTATAATTTGACATACTACCGTACTAAAGTCCACTTGTTTCACACATCATTTCTTTTTTCTCTCTTCCCATTTCGGAAATGGAACCAATTTAGAGGTCAAAAAGTCGGACAATGAGCTACACTGGGATTTTCTAGTCAGTCGGGTAGGTCATCAGTCTCATCAGCAATGACAATTCTTTCCTACACTTGCTAGTAGTTTAAAGGCTTGATGATGTGACTTGTCTGTTTTCCAGATGAATCGACCATTGGAAGTTTGTGATTTAGATTTTACTGACCTACATGACTCCGATGACACGGATATTTTAGCACCCTCTCCTCATATGCTCAATGGAGGATTCACCCCACCTCCACCCATGAATGGGTTCTCACTAGCTCCCCCACCCCCACCCAGTATAATCCCCATGAATGGTGGACTTCAACTCAATGGAATGTCAAATGGCAAGGGTCCCCCAGCTCCTCCCCTATTCGGAATATCCCTCAAACAGTTGAATAATGAAACTGCGTCCCCAAAATCCCCCTCCACAGCCACTGGAAAGAAAACTAAAAAGACAGTGAAGCTGTTTTGGAAGGAAGTTCGAGAGGACCCCGTCACTGCCATGAAAATCCAAAAAGTTGGTTGTATTTGGGATGAACTCCTTCCCATCCCCCTGGATACTCAACGACTGGAACACCTTTTCGAGTCCCGGGCGAAGGATGTCATCACCAAGGTAAGAGTGAGTACACCACACCCCTCATTAACACTAATTAATTAAATTAATACTTTGTGTACCCTTCACTCCTTTCCCTTTCTAAAATATACTCACTTTACTACTTCAAAGAGGGACATATTATCTAACAGCTAATTTTTCAACATTGTACATAAGTTTATTTTGCACAATATTTGCCAAAGAATTTACAAATACACGACATGAATCCGCGTTTAGCCTTTAAACGCACTTTTAGTCCTTCCGAATGTTTTGTTGACAGTCCAAAAATTAATCTGGACATTTTTGAGGAGGGACCAAATGCTTTTACAGCTAAACATGGATTTTTGAAAGTTGTCAATAATTATTCACAAAAATTTACCACTCAACGTACACATCAACTTTACATTTAATCTTCCTTCCAGCAATAATTACAAAGCAAAGTTTTTCTTGAAAGCTGATCAAGTACGGAATTGTCCGTTTTAGTCTTATTCGCGAATATATAATTTTTACAAACACTCTAACTCACATGAGTTATGAGGCAAAACATCCTAACGATATGATTGAAACATACAGAATAGAAAAAAAGAATAACAAAAATAATTGATGCATTTGTGGTTTGTAATTTTAATTTTATGCAAAAGTTTTTTTTAATTTTCACAAGTTTTTGGTGATTTAGTCGCTAATTTTCCTTCATTTGTTCTATAACACACGTGGAAAGCTACAGGCTACCACTCAACCTTTTTCACGAATGTACCGAATCATTTTAGGTTAGAAATGGACACACACTCTCGCACCATGACATTTATTTTTGTTCCTTCACTAGCACACTGCAAATCACGCCTTCAGTTTGACTTTAATTTTTGTCTTATTTTTATACCTACTAGTACTACATTAAAAAACAAATGCTTGTCATGTCTGACTGAAAGGGTTGTTTCTTAGTAAATACACAATTAATTTTTTTGAGACAATCTCCTTCCTTCCCTGTGTAAAGAGCATAGATGAAGAAGAAGACAAATCGGATATTTTGACTAGGACTTATTAAATTAAATCAATTATTTTGATTTGTTTGATTTTTTGCTGCTTGCTCTACAACTTTCCAATTTGCTACGCTTGTGGACTTAATCATCGACTCTCATTCAATGCAATTGATTGACATGGTGGCTATACAGGAGGTGAGTTCAACTCTTTAAAGAAAACAACAGAAACGCAAATTTAATTCGACTGTCCTTTCTGAGACAGTTCATGCTAGTACAAGAATGTGAAATGATTTTTTTTGCTTTCTCCACAACAATAAATGTTCGTCGACTTTCACTCATTCTCCATTTCTCTCTCTTTAGCCATTCTTTTTTTGGATTTTGATTACCTAGTTCCATAGTTATTTAGGGGTTCTGAGTGTGTCTAGTGTGATGTAATTTTTCGTTTCCCTTTTCTTCGTTCTTGTGCAACTCACTGTCAACTTGACTTGTTCTTTATTACACAATTATTTACTTTAAAAGTTTTTGTATGGTTAAGTGTCTTGTCTAACCTATTTAATTAATCGATTTTGCAAAAAAACCCATCCATTCTGTGTTCTCCTCATTTCCCAATGAGACTTTCTCATTCATATATGAACATGTTAGTTAATTTCTCAAGAGTTACTTGTCTACCCTTTTATTTATTTTGTTGCTTCTTTTCAAATGTCTTCATAATGTTGTAGAAAATTCTGAGCTTTATTTCCATTCGGCGTTCAATGTCTTTTCATAATAATATATTTAGAGCAGGTCATTCAGGAAGAGTTTGTCAATATACGGAATAATATTTTAAATAAATGGTCGTATTACTGTCTCTCGACTGACCTTCATACTCACTTGACTTGATCCTCATTCAAGTTCAATTTTAATCATTTTCAGAAACAAACGGACATGAACAAAAGTAAAGAGATTGTTGTGTTGGATCCGAAGAGGTCAAATGCCATCAACATTGGAATGACCAAGTTACCACCTCCTAGGTGAGTTTATAGATATTTGACTACAGTCAATTTGAAGAATTACATGAATAAAAAAACTAGTTGAAAAGAATTAGTTAGAACATGTTATCATTTTGTGTATATATTTTAATAGAACAATTAAGGCTGCCATAATGAAAATGGATGCGACCATCATCAATAGAGAAGGAATTGAGGTAGACTTTATGAAGGGAACAAGTATTCATTTGTTCAAAGTAATCCAAGAATGTGATTTAAATGTAATTTTCATTTCTTCAGAAACTCCTGACAATGTTACCAACGGAGGAGGAGAGGGCAAAGATACAAGAAGCTCAGTTTGCAAATCCAGAGATTCCCCTTGGAAGTGCAGAGCAATTTTTGTTGACCCTGGCGTCCATATCCGAATTAACTGCTCGTCTCAAACTTTGGGCTTTCAAATTAGACTATGAGAACTTGGAGAAGGTTTGTTGTCTTTCTGTCCTCATTCCACAGCATACACGTACTCACAGATCACATTACATACAATTCTCTTGTGACTGTTTCGAAATGTACAGGAAGTTGCGGAGCCGCTAATGGATTTGAAACAAGGGATAGAGGCTTTACAGAAGAACAAGACATTCCGGTGCATCCTGACCACTCTCTTGTGTATCGGTAACTTTCTGAACAGTGCCGAGGCCAAAGGTTTCCAGGTAATTATCTTAAATAATTACCCCATAATTACACAAAATTCATCATATGTACTTACTAAATAATATGATAATTTAGATCGATTACCTGGCAAAAGTCCCCGAGGTCAAGGACACAGTGCAGTGAGTGTAGTCACGGATGTTTTGACCATTATTTTACTTACAATTATGACGGGGAAAGGAAGAGAAAGAGTGTATTTATTTTTGTACATATTTTGTTTTGTAGCAAGCATTCTCTCCTCCATCATCTCTGCCACACTGTTATAGAAAAGTTCCCAGACTCCACTGATTTGTACTCGGAGGTACGTAAGGAGATTCATATCAATTCAAGTCTACTTGCAGATTTTCCTTATCATCATGAAAAGGAAATGAAAGATCATACTTTTGCTTATTATAATTTTTGTATACAATACAAAATTATAGATTGGACCAGTAACTCGAGCCAGTCGAGTCGATTTTGACGAACTGGCCACAAATTTGGCCAAAATGGAAACAGGTATTTACTAGCAGTCAATTATTCTAGTCTGTGTGTCAATAAATTAATTACACATTGTCTTTTTTATTCACAGACTGCAAGTCTTCATGGGACCATCTTCGAGTCATAGCAAAACATGATGGACCCACGAACATGAAATTAAAGTGAGTAGTAGTATCACTGATGGATGAGTTTTCTCATAACCCTAACTTGAACACTAATATCTAATATTTCCCTCCAATTTACTACACTTTATAATTATTTTTCCAGAATGTCAGAATTTTTGGCTGACTGTGCTGAGCGTATAATAGTTTTGGGTAAGATGATTTACTATTTACAAACAAATTGTTCAATTTAAAAATGATTAAAGTTCCCATGCTCCAACTTTCAACTTTCTTTTCTTGGAAATAGGAATCGTTCATCGTCGTATAATGAATCGGTAAGTGTATTTTGTGTAGCCAAATGACGTGTTGTTTCACACTCTTCCCCTTATTTGAACGAAATTTCTGTCTGGACAAATTAATGTAGGTATCACAAGTTCCTGCTCTGGCTGGGGGTTTTGGCACATCAAGTGGTGAGTTATCAAATGACATCCAAAGTCCTACTTGATGTACAACACTCATTAATGAATTATTATTATTGTTATTGTTTATTAGACAACAACGAAACCACACATTCTTTTCAAAATAATCTCAGAATTTGCATTGGAGTACCGGACGACGAGGGAACGAGTCATTCAGCAACTCCAGAAGAAGGCAAATCATCGCGAGAGGAATAAGACGAGAGGTAAGAATAACTGGGGCACTCTGTCAAGTTTAAAGTACACGTTTCAACACATTTACAGCACATAAGGATATTTTCATTTTTATTTTTATTTTTAGGGAAAATGATAACTGAAGTACGTGTAACTGACAGTTGTAAGGTACGTTCATTAACGCAGTGTATGTGTAGCATTGCTAATGTATTCCATATCCTCTCCTCATTGTGGACGCTAATGGTGCTTGATAAGAGAGCGAGTTCACATTTTGCGGGGAGAAGAATATCAGGAATGGAAGAGACATGTTTTCATTTTGGCCTTTCATTTTGTGCAGCAACTGATGTACAAAACGAAAGAAGACAAGGCTGATGCGGAGCTACGACAAGTTCTCAACAAGACGACCTCTGATACGACGAAAGGGGAAGGGGAAGTAATCCGTGGTGCTCTCACATGGACACGACGACCCAATAAGAGTCAACAGCCAAATATCAATAGTAATAAATGTGCCACTCTCAATGGGAATGGGACGTTGACTGATGGAGATGACGAGATCATTGAAAGCCTGGTCAAGACTGCCACACAAGCGAGCAGCAGGGCGGCTCCGAGGGAACGAAAACGTAATTCCCGATATTCTTCTGATAGGAAGTCATGTAAGTAAAATAGAACGCGCGTGGATTTTTCTTCCCCTCCCTCCTCTCCACATTTTGTATTTTTAGCACTATCTCTTCCCCAAGACTCTAAACCCACATTATCCTAACTCTCACTTATTCGAAAAGAAAGAGACGACATTCTCTGCAACATGATATTCCAGTTTAGGCTTTGGTCTCTCTCTCTCTCTCTCCGGTAACCATGACTGAATTTTGATTAGTTTTTGTAACCGACATCTGCTCCTGTTCCTCATCCCTGTCCTCAATTATTGTATTAAACATAATGAGAATAGACACAAATGCAGCTAGCTAATGCAAGTTGAGTTGTTCATTGGTATTTGAGAGGAGAAAGTACACTTAAATAGACTGTGATTAGCTTTTTAACAGGTCGAGTAGTACTGTTGTTGGAAAATATGTCGGAAATACTTGTTTCCCATTGTGATCATGTCATATTTGTATTTTTCCATGTTCAATTACAAAATTGACTTCAAAATTACTCCACACTTCATGTTTTTTGTTGGCCAAAACAAAAGTGAAGAGGTCAAGGACGAGAGAAAATAATGTTGTGGGAGCCTCACTTTACGCTGCTCTCCAGAATTAGTCAAATTCATCATTTTGTACTGAGATGGTATTTACAAAATGAAAATTATTTCGTGTGTGTGCCTTAAATTTGTTTGTTTCCCTTTGTCGTTTGTTTTACTCTGAGCCCAAAATTCTTGGACTTAATAATAATCACTACTAATCAAATTCTGTTTTTGCTCTGTGCGGTGAAAGCAGTTTTCTCCCTTGTTTAGAGTTTGTAACAATGAAACTAGTATTACGTAATTATTAGTTATTTGGAGGGCCCACGTGTGAATACTTAACATGAGGAATTGCCTTTGATAAGCTGAGAGTACATTAATTAATTTCAGAATTTGCTTTAAGCATAGATTCTCAATTGACACTGTCAATTTGACAGATATGAGCATTGTGTTAACTTTCAACTGTAATTTATTTATTTTGAGTTTCATTCCCACTAAGACTGTTTTGACGTTTTCCTAATCCCTTTTCTTGAGTTTCATATGGCCACTAATCCCATTTTGTACGTTTTCTTTTGACAGTGAGGAGAACCCTGAGACATGGTTTGTCCGAAAACGAACGACAAGCACTTGCAGCCTTCATGGCAAATGGACATCCTTTCTAAGAGAGATTATTGACGATGAAATTAATACTAACGAAAGAGGCTGTAAAACAGCTTGTATCACTGTGTATCAAATTTTTTAAAACAAAAATCAGTTTGGACTCACCTTGACGGGATATGTTTGTGCCTTTTAATTACAAAAAAGAACCTGCTACAAGTTCACATGACCTTTGACATTGTTTGGTTACCTACTATGTTTAGAGTCGTATAAGTATATATAAGAATAATATTAATTGTAAATATATATGCTATTTGTATGGTGGCGATAAAATATATTGTGTGGATGTGGAGGATATTATTTGAGTAGCTGTCACAATAGTGCTGCAAAATCTCGTAAAGCGAACCCTCCGCCCCTTGAAATTATTACATTTATATTTGTGTATATAAAGTTTATCTTACTAAATACTACAAAGTACGGTCGCATTTAGTATGCCCTGATTAAAGTATAATCACTACTGTACTATATTATTAGTTTGAGTGTGAACTGTGACTCGGTCAACTACTCCTTAACGATTACAAACTACTTAGTAGCCTGAGTCAGTTTCTAATAAGGATTTGCAAAGAGTTAAACTTGTCATAATGATCGAGGAACGAGGGTTACATACACAAATTGTGCAAAAAATCAATTGAATGACACACACAACTAATAATGGTGATCGTAATTCTTCGATGGAAAATGTTGTGTGGTGAGCACAGGTCCTATAAGAAATTATAGACTTTATGTAGAAACTTTGCCTAGTCAGTGATAACTCTTTATTTAAATACAATGTTAATTTTTGAAAAAAAAATACGCAGCTGTTCGAGGCAAACTCATACATATTACATATATATATATACAATAACTCTACTTAAATTAATACGTGATGAATTGTAATAAGTAAAAACACACTATATGATGATTAGATATGACTTAAGTCACCTTTTAGCCGTGGGTGGAGACCTACGATGACCTCAAAATGATTTTAAGCCAAAAACTACCTTAGTTGATATGAAATAAAACTTTGTTTAGTGCTCGGTTGTCTTTGGGGTACCTTGTGACGTGCTATTTTTATTGGCACACGTTCCAATCCTACGTAGGTATATGAATTTACCTTTGCTCAGGAGGGAAAGAGCTTTATCAATGAGATTTCTTTGAAAATTATCATCAGTAGCTTCTCTTTGTTGCGAATGGGATTTATTCAGTAGTTTTGTAAGGGGCTTTTTCTCCCTACCGTTTTTTTGTTGTGATAATTTCTTGCTGTAAATATATATTATTCACACAATACAAATTGTAGTCTACGATAGTCAGAATGCAATGCAAAATTTCTTTAACATGTACTTCCTTTGTGGTGAATTACTGTACTACACTATAATTTTTAATCCTCATTATAAACTACTCTAATAGTTAATTATCAAAAATTATTTCATCTTTCTAATATTTTCAATTAGGTACTACGTAAATACCAAAGTAAACTCGTCTCCACGCTGATAGTAATCTCAAGAAAGAAAGATACAAAATACATTACACAACTTATTAATTTAAACCAAATCCTTGCATACAAATTAAGTTGTAACGCTAAATATCCTAAATCACCCTCATTATGAA
This sequence comes from Pygmarrhopalites habei, assembly GCA_009870185.1. NCBI lineage: Eukaryota > Metazoa > Arthropoda > Collembola > Symphypleona > Arrhopalitidae > Pygmarrhopalites > Pygmarrhopalites habei. The sequence continues at coordinate 15,810 of WJFB01000339.1, read as the reverse complement.
ATGAATTTTGAAATGTTCAATAAAATGGATGATGGTCAGTGAAGAATAAAATCAGACTAAAAAACTGCAAAATATTATTTTGATCCGTACAAATTGGTATGGATCATATATATATATACTTAGTACCGTATTTTCTCTAATAGAGCCCCTGGGGCTCAATTTATTTGCGGAACTTTTTGCTCCTAAGTCTTAGTACTAAGGTCCTATCCTTTAAGCACTGGATAAAAGAGCCCTTCTGACTGGGGCTCTATTAGAGACTGGGGATTTATTGGAGAGTTGGGCTTTATTAGAGAAAATACGGTACATATTATGCAATAGAAAAATTAAGAAAACACGTCCACCTACAATGGATTTGCATTTTTTTACAAATTTTAAGAGGTCCGATTTAATCAAAAATCCAAAATTTTAAATGCATTTGACATTACCTATAGTCACACATAATCATATACTACACAAGTGAATAGTAATACTATGCCTTTGATTAGCTGTCAAATAAATGCTGCTCTTGTTGTATTCATATTCATATTAGAAATATTAAATATTCTAATACAATCATCATCATTTTTCTGAAAAAATACGTACTTACTTACTACAGTCGTTGACACTTGTCGTTAAAGCAAAATTCTGCACGAGTCAGAATATATTTTTAATAAGTAAATATTGTTTATCCTACCGTCACGATGAATAACGTTTAATTTATGTGTGTATAAAATAATCTTGAATAATGTCTAATACATTTTTTTCATACTACATATTATTACAATACTACAAAAGTTATTATTTTGTTGGTGTTTATCTCTAAACAAAATCTAAGACAAAATTTTCAGAGTTTTCCTATAATCTTAACGAGTTTCGAATCTACAGATTAAACCTTACAGCATAGGCATGACAAGTATCTATCTATTACATAATATTTAATTGAATTTTTGGAATTCTGGAGGACGTCACACAATCAGTGTATTCTAGCCAACAAATTTTTACAAAAAAAAGTATTCGTGGTGCAAAATTTGTTAATTGTCACCAAACTATATAAATGTCAAAAAATGAACTCAACATTTTAAAAAATTCAAGTACATAAATGCTGATGACCCTATACAAAAACACTGGAAAAATAAAACAGTCTACACAAGTCTCTTTGTCTTTCATGGTGCACAGACAGCAAAATTCCATTGAAGGCATACCTGTTTTTTCAAAAAATTTGGAAATGACTATGTAACTAGTGCTCACAGGCGTGAGTTAAATATATCATCACGAGGAAATCTTTTAAACAATCGTCATACACTTTGTAACGTCCCCGGGATTCGAATTACTCTCTCTAATTATTATTGGAGTCTAATATTATCTGTGGTAATTATTATTATAAAGTACTTGACACACGAGCTAGGATTCACTGGAACTGAATAATATTTTATTAATATATAGTATTTAAAATGACTTCAATTTCCATTATGGTAGCGTGTGTATTCAATATACGAAAAGTTCTAACGACTAATAATGATTGGTATTAATATTTATATGCGACTAACAGTATAGAAGTGTATCAATATAAAACGCACTGAAGTCACACATTTACTAGATGTAGACTACATTATTATTCTTCCTTTTCCATGACTCATTATATTCTAATTTAATATTTGCCTATTATTTACAGAAGATTTAACCGATTTTCGTAAACTTGTACTACCCATCATGAGTCAGACTTTAAATGTTTTAATCTTCTGCACCATTCAAATCAACGCTATATATATGTACAAAATTTACAAGTACATGTATAATTCCCGAACGGTGTTCAATTATCAAGTACTACAAGTTCACCACATACACACCAACAACAAAAATCACCATATATTGTTAAATAGGGATGTATTGCTGTTTGAAGCTTTTAAAGAGGAGAAATGATAATTAGTATATAAAAATCAAAATGCATTCATTTTGTTGTTGCTGTTTCTTCCGGATGTTCAGAAAGAACTATACTAGCAATTAATTAATTATGTTCGACTAAGGGGGGATGGAACATAATTATACAAAAACAATTTCTTCTCAAACGAGTGTCACTGGTTCAGTGAATACTGTAAAATAGCGAATATTATGGTGTGAATAAATTTCTTTCAAAAAAGTTATAGTATAATAATACAGGTTGAGAGAGAGGGGGAGGGTAATTTAACAAGCTGGGTCAACGGTGGTGCTCGGACTGTCGGAGATTGGATTTTCAGTTATACGAATGTCGGTGAGGCCTTTGTCAAGAACTCTGACATCAACTCCTCCTCCACTGAGTAACTTGTCCGTTCCATTAAGATTGATCAAGCTAGTCGACTCAGTAGTAATTCCTTTCGGAGTGGCAATGCCACTACTACAACTTCCACTTCCAGGAGCTCCAGAAACTACTCCGTTGAGACTCACATCTGAGGAAAGGAAAACATGTTAGGTTAAAAATGTAAGACATTTCATACTTGTGATTCATATCCGTATATTAGATATTTACATACCCGATGCCGATGATCCAGCCCCACTGTCCACAGAAACCTTTCTGTTGAGCGCTACTTTCTTCTTTGAAAGGCACGGAACTACAAATATTCATCAATATTAATTTTGACTTTTACTTTCCACCACTCCTCTAATCAGAGCTGTGAATTAAGTACAGCTTTTTCATAGTACTACGTCGTTTTATGAACAAATATACTCTCTTCATCATACAGACATACTGTAAAGCAATCACCCATCTTCATATTTACATATGTAAAATACGTGCCTTTCTTCGATCAAATTCATTTAAAAAATAGATTCTCTCTGATTTCACTCCTCTTTCAGCGCAAAGCAAAACAGACAGACACACACAAGTTCACAACACAGGATAAAAGCAAACGTGCGAAACAATGGGGAACTACCATGGAATGCCCCAAGATTGGAATCATATAAGAAATTTAGAATATTCCAAATGGGAAAAATATTCATTCGAATTCAGTGTATAACATTGAATTTTTTTTTATTATTATGACAAAATCCTACAGTAGCATTTGCTCTGAAGATTTTTCATTCTTCCAAAAAGAGAAAAGGCCATTATAAATACGTAACTTTTTTTTGCATAGATTCACATTTTTAGTAAGGTTCAAAGCATCTTGATTATTATTTGTACAGCTGACGTAATATGTATTTACATATACTTATGTTTTTTTTGCTTTCTCTAGTTGTAGGTACTTAGTAATTTTTGAAAAAAATAATTGAGACTTGCAAATCAGAATCTTCGTACTCATAATAGGAAATGCAAAAAAATGGAAGCACAGTGACAAATAGTCTCGAGTTACTCATATAAACTGGTTTCTAATATTTAATAAGTTTAATACAATAGGAAATAATGTTACAATGTAAGAGAGGCCAAGAGAAAAAGTAAGAGTAACTTTATTATTGTAGCAATGTTTAAGTATCTTTTATCATTTTCTATTCTAGATTTCATTGAGAACATAGAAAAAACACAGTTTTCATTGGGACAGTGAGTCGTACGCAACAAACACTTACACAACAAAATGAATGCAAAATGGCCTTTTTTATTTCTCAGAGCATTCCATCCACAATCCTTCTGTTTTATCCGAAATTCACATTACCTTCTGGCATCGAGTTTTTCCGGAATAATTTTAGAGCTTCAGTAAGAGGAGCAAAGAGAATCGGAAAATAAATCAAAGAAAAAATCAAACAAATTCATCAGATAAATGGGGCAAGGTACGTCTTAGATCTCTCTTAAACTATAGCTTTTATCACATCACCAGACGAAAATCACCAGACAGAATCAAAAAGTTAATATGTAAAAAAAGACAGTATAATAAAGAATATTATGCAAAGGTTTGATGATTCTTTTTCTTTGGTTACCCACAATCTCCTTCCTGTCACATTTAAATGTCTTTGATTTTAAATAGATTTTAAATTTAAAATATCAATGGGAAATCGTTTCTGAAATGTTTAAATCAAAGGCAATAGAATAATTGACGGTAAGAAGATTCGTTGGTCACCCCAGAAAAATATATTAAGTGACTGTAGTATGCATAACTAGCGTTTAAAAATGTCAAACTAAACACAATCACAATAAATGAGTAAAATATCAAATCAAAGATCCTTCTACATTGTTTGATAGAAACAAAAAGAAAAGAAAAGAAAAATTAATTGCACAATACGTTTTTTGCTGTAATTAATAATAATATACAACTGTAAAAAACGAGGCTACAGAATAAGATTCAAGAGTGATAAAGTCTGTGTGTGTCAACATCAGAATAATTTTTAGAGCCTTTGTTTGAGTATGTACAAATATAGAGCTAGTCTACAGAAAAATATTGAACAATTACCATAGCCTTGCCCTTGCAAAAAGAGGCGGAATGCCTCACTTAATTTTGCAGGTTGTTCCTCCATTACCATACCACAGTCTTGAATCTACAAATGACAGGAAATTATGGTATTACATCAACCCAAAATAATTATGCAATTAACCTCCTATCAGAAAGTAAATTCTATTTAGCACTATGTACCTTCATCCATGTGGAGTTGACTGGATCTAAGCGTCCATTGAAGGTGACCGTGTCATCAACGTGAGGAGACATTGCTCCACACATATTCAAGACTGACATTTTCAGTGTACGAGCATCCTTCCGACGAATCGGATCCAACTCTCTCACCAAACCCAGATCAGTTCTTCGAATGTATGAGTCTACGAACATGCTCAGATTAACTGGATTGACTTGTTTCTCAAAGTATTGTTGGTAGACGTGCACCAAATCATGATTCCTCTCTTCAGTCACCTACAGGTCATCCAGGAAGAGAAAAAAAGATTGAGCACAAAGAGTTAGCAAATATTGTTTAACATTTACTCCAAGCCCTCAAAGCTCAAAGACTTTGAGTCAAAGTATTTACCTTTCCAAAGTGATGCCACATTAAGTAGTCAAGAACACCTTGGGTCATGCCCTTTGATTTCAAGTTACGAGCATTGAGTTTCTAGTAACAAAGAAAAAATATGCATAATATTAAAAAAGTATAATGAACCATTCATCGATAACATGACATTTTCGTATAAAATATGCTTAGTCTACTGTACCTGGTAACCCCATTCAATCCACCCAGCTAGATTGAAAGAAACAGAAACAGAGTTGAGAGGTAAACGGTGTACCGGATGCAGGTTAGTAAGAGAGTAATATGTGATAAAAATGTGTTTAAGTTACTTATTCTGCACAGAAGTGAGAGGGGATATATAGAGAGTATATCCACTCTCACTTCTATAACTTACATACGGTGCAGAGGATATAAGGTCTTTATTTTCCTATGATTTTTATTAAGAGTACCTTGAGTAGAAACGCAATTGATGACACAAAGGGCATCCACCTATTCACAATTTTAAAATGTGAGCTTATTATAGTGCCTTCATATTATGTAATTTTATTACTAGATCCAAGTATCCAATAGCATATTTACTTTCTCCTGATGATTTAGCGCAAAGCGGCATAAAACATTTGCCCCCGCCCCAACTCCAAAACCAATAACTCGCTTCAGTCCAAAGTGTATGAGAACATCCAGAAGCTGTCAAATGCAAAAAAGTTATGTTTCGCACACATACTACTAAATTTAATGACAAACTCGTCATGACTCCACAATCTTTCATTCAAATAAAAAAAATCTTACTTGTTCTGACAACTCATCCATTGTGGGATACACATATCTAGAGATAAAAAAGTAGAAAAGACACAAATGAATTCAATCACTGATAAGTAGATAAATACAAGTCAATTAGATTAACTCACGTTTCTGGGAGCGTTGGAGCCCCTTCTTCCTGTCCAGGAGCATTTACGTGATAAATACAAAAATTCTGAAGGAGAAGTCTCATATCGACAAAATTAAAAAAAGCTTGGAAGTTTGAAACATCTGGAATGTACACAAGAATCATTGTTGATGTACACATTTTGCATAAATGATATGAATATTCACAATGAGCATCTTTATTTCGTCAGCATGCACTTACAATTCAGTCCCAGGTCATGGTAGGTCAAGATGGCAGGCTTTGCACGGTCACCTTGAATAGCCACGAGAACAGAGCCATAATTTGTGTCCACTCTTTCTTCCATTGCCAAACTGTCACCCCGCTCTAAGGTTCTTGTGGTGGGGAAAGACAGTTGGATATTCTTCAACTCCACCTCATCCATGCTTTCTGATGGATTGCACCTACAATGACAATAATCAACAATTAAATATGAAATGAAACTTTGTTATTTGTATTTCTATGAATCAATGTGCGCACTACTACGCACCACTACTTCTACTTTAGGCTCAATGCCCCATAGCATATCTATACAATCCCATGTCTGCTTATTGAATACACTATATTCTTATGTACTGGAAGCTTGTAAGCGAGGACTATTTACATACACGCAAATTTTACCAGCAAAATTTGATTCTAGCAACAAAGCGACACTATTTTGGAACTATATTGTAGAATCTGTCAATAATAATAATAATAGCAAACGTATCTATGAATGATAATTATTGTTATTGTATTTACTTGCAGTCACAGCAAAACAAGGATGAGAGAGAAACAAAAAACTGAGAACAAATTCCTTAGAAACTACTCTTGCACAATTCTATAATATTCTACTAAAAAAGAATCGGCTAAGTTTGATTATTTTTAACAGAGTATTAAATAAGTTCTGTTCACCAAGGCGCTCCAGCACTATATGAAGTAGTGAGTGTGGCAGCCATAAGAGAAATGAATATTTAAACTCTTCAAAATTCCCCGGCCGGAGATAATCTTGGAATGAGAAGTAAAGTAGAGTACAAGTTATTCAGCAGAAGTACATATATAGATATTTAGTTATATTTGTGTCGCTCTCAAGATTAGAATAAGCACCAATAATACGTTCCCAGACTATTTTTATTTATGTCTTTCTTTATCACTGCGACAATTTTGGGTCAAGTTCAAAGTTCACCAACCACTTACAAACCAACAAGAGACTCACCCCAACTGCTATGATTCCTCAATGTAAATACAGTAGTAGTGGACAATAATGCGTAGTATTTCCTGTCGCACGCAGTTACGCACCCTCCGAAAAACTGCTCACGCACAATAAAGAATCTTTCCCGGTTTTCCAGATATTTCCAAATTTCACTCGCTAATGTAACTTGTTTTCTTCCTTCCCTGGTCAAAAACAAATGAGTCAAAAGGCTCAGGCCTTATCCCTCTCACTGAAATCAAATTAGCTCTTCCTTGTCTAGTCAATTCGAACAGGATAAGAGAAAGTCAAATATCCACCCCAGTCCAAAGGAGACTCTTAAACTGTTCCGAATTTGGGCGAAACCTACTTTTACTGGACAAGTCAAAGAAAATACAAAAGACTGCGGTTCAATGTGCTCAAAAGGTAATGGAATCTTCTCTTTCTCTCGACATATACGTGCAGTAGGAAGACACGAATTTTGCATAACTCTATTATAGAATGAGAGAAAATTTGTAGACTTGGAAATGGGAACAAGAATCAAGTCCTTTAACTAAATACCAGCAATTGCGATAGTAGCAGTATGTGTGTGTGGAAAGGGAGTAGTAGTAGAAGTGGTCAATACACCCTATATCAAAAAGTGCATGTATATTGAACATCTCCCGTCACACACCCATACTCGGAGAGGTGAGAGACACTAGAACCAGAAAATCGATAAGAAAGTTCGCCGTGATAGACGGAATTTCTGGGGGAGGAGAAACCTCGCAAGGAGAAAGGCAGCCTCATTTTACCCACAAACTCCCCCTGCACACCAGATTAAATAATCTTCTATACATACTTGGAAACCACCAAAATGACAAAAAAATCTTCCTTTGAAAAAAGACGAGAGACACTAAATATGAGGCACTTTGAAATTCTACACAGACTATCTACATATCACATTTCAAACGATATGCAATGAATTTTGCCCTACATAAGACAGTATACAAGTGCAAAGAAATTTCAAACACCTCCTCCAACATTGACTCTTTCTCACTTTGCCATGTATACCACATACACAATGTTATTGTTGCCGATATCTTCATAGTGTTACTAGGAAGCTTGTTGGAACATCATTAGTCAACTCTGATCCCTTCTCATTACAATTCTGACTTGATATGTCATTAGTCCGTTCAGAGATAAAAATAAAGAGATAATCATTTCATCTTCAATAAGACCGGGTGTGAATAGTTATGATTTTTATTAAATGGAAAACAAAAGTTTAAATGGCAACACTACAAGTCATGAGGGCGTATGATGGTGAGTAAAATTGAACACAAGTGATACAATTCGAAAATTAAAATTTCAAATAAGAAAAAAAAACAATTCTTGGTCTGCATAGATCTGATCCTCACGAAGGATTCACATCATTTTACCAATGCCATCTTAACAACAGCTCATTCGTTAAAATCATGTGGTTTACATTAAGTTAACAAAATGATGAGATCAAAGCCTGCTTCACCGAATGGTTTATTTGCATTCAACAATGCTCTGCCACAGCATTTCCTCAATACATCTAACTTAAAGAATAAATTGACAGTTTGTTTCTCATTCCACGCCTCTTCAGAATTAAGTACACCCTACCAACTGTTCACTAAGAACACAGTAGTTTCTGTCCTGCTAATTTTCATAAGTTCATCTTCCTTCATTGTGACAAGCATGTTGAATATTATGATAATGCTTTCATAATTAGCTTGTCTTTACAACCCAACTCAAGGACGGCGCACAGAATGCATAATAATGCTATCTAGACAACCACACGTAAATTATTACAGCTTCTCATTCCTTTGTTACACATGACTCCTAGATAATAGATATATATCTTAATATTTCTTGTGGTCCACAGCAGAGAATTCACAAACTGATTTGGACCATTGAGAATAAATTGAACCAACTCAAATAATTTCCGTCAAAACACCTCTAGTCCATTATGTTGACTGGGAAATTACACACTAAGGAGTCTAGATTAAGAATAGCTAATGAACCATCACAGTTCTAAATGTAGACATTTTATCTTCCCTTTCCCATGCATACATGATGCAACCTGACAAATTTAATTTTAATCCCAGGCTGCTCTTATGTCAGATGGGGGCACGGGCGTGAGTGACAAATAAATTTCTCCTAACATGAACATGATACTATTTACTTGATTGCAAAATCAATAAAACTCCAATATAGTATCCCATAATAATCAGAAAAGGATCTACCCCTCCCCACAGTCATCCCTACACTGTCTAGAATAATATTATTATTTCAAAAGTTGGGAACGAGGTATTGTGTCAAGTGGATAGAAAATAAACAAATGCCACACACATACACAAAGACCATAGAATATTAAACAGATGCTAAAACTGAATAAAATTCAAGTTGATGATGAAGGGTGGATTGAAAATTCTAAAGCTAGGTAATGTGTGAGACTCCTTATCGTTTCAGTCAACTAAACATAGTCAATATATGATACTGCAGTTAACCTACTCTCAACTCAATACTCTCAACAGACTCAACATAGTGAGAACGTGTATGCACGGCAGCATGCAATGTGTGCCACATGTTCCAGGACAACTGGAACATACTACGTACCTCCTGGTTCACTGTACAAAATATTTATATGAGGAAAAATTCTGTCACATACTATACTCATACTAAATCACACACAAGCAGCAGCAGCACACACTGAACATCGGAATCATGTGATGGTTTTAAGTCAAATAATTGGAACAAGTGAATCACCCAACTGGATACTTTCAGCACTACTACCATACAGGGAAAAAACGAGAACGACTAAATAAGGTTAACCCAAATCAATATTCGTTACCTGGAGGACTTGGATAAGCTATCATTCCCAGGGAATTGCTGTTCTCTTTCTCTCTCTCTACGATAAATTTCCTTCTACACAAGTCGTCGTAGTGCACCAAGTGCAATTGTTCGCTCTGGCAAATCATCATTGATTTTTGAGAATAATATTTTGAACGAAAACACGTAGACACTCAAATAAAATGAAACGAAAAAGGAAGCAAATGAAATGAAAGAAACCAATGTGCCAGGCTGTCTAGGAACATACATTCACCTCTCTTAATATGACGCTCAACATTTCCATGTAAATTACTATTTTTAGAAATTTAATGGACACACAACTCTCCAAGACACTCAACTTGCATGAGATACTAAAAATGTGAATTGTACATTTGCTCGTAATCCATCCATCATTCGGAGGATATTGATTTTCTCCAATGTCAATAGAGAGACAAAGAGCCCAAGTACATATTTTGCTCAATCAGGAAACGACCAGGCCAACAGTTCACCATAAATGCCCACACCTCTCTCTGTATAACCTCTTGTACGACTGACACACTGTGGATTGCATAAATTTGAACTCTTTGGGAATTCGTGAACCGTGAACGCGGAGATGGAAAGAATATTACAACACGGACAAGGAGAGTCAGAAGGAAAGTGAAAGTCGACTATGCACTGAAGCAATTTCGAATTCTTTAATTATTTTTAGCAACTTAATAGTTGATAATAAAAATAGTTAGATTAAATGACCAAAGAGAATGAATCATGAAAGATGTGAGGCCTTTACACTGTACACCAACACGGTACGAGTAATATTTTTTAGACACAAAAAAATATTGCTGTAAGTACTTTACATATCGGTATGCATATTAATATATAGTAGACAGTAGTAGTGATACTTGTTTAGTGTTAAGCAATAGCTTTGGAGCAGCAAAAATTAACAAACGAGGCAGAAATTCAATTCGTGATTTAACGTAAATATTAAAAAACTATGTGTCAATGTTTTTTTCATTACCCCAACAAGGCAGCTTCCTCCATGGAGGATGAAGTAGGCATCCTTCTAACTTTATCTCTGGAAATCATAATAAATAAACACAAATTTATTTCAAAATACTAAAACATGTACTTCTTAAAGTATTTGAAAATAATTAACTTTTAACAACCATCCTCCACCCACAAATATGTTCGGAAAATAGCCATAACTTTGTACATGATTTCAACCATTCAACCCTGTACTTGTATAAGTAGTAAAAGCTTGCTTTATGTACACCACCAGAGCCGAAGTACAACAATAAGTATTATATTGCTCTTGGGATAATAATTACAATATAATATATAACCTTGTCGTAGTGTATTTAGATTTCCATTGTACCTTCCCCACTCGAAGAGACACCCTTACCACACACACACACACTTCCGTCACCAAATAATAATATATACCCATTTTTAATTAATAATACAATATTACTGCGTCATACTTTTTGATGACAATAAAATGTCCGCCTATACATTACCAGTACAAAATATAAGGAGGCTTTAGTATTTTATCCTTTCGATTAATGTTTGTCAGGTGCCCTGAAAATATTGATTTGATAAATTACAATTTCATAAAATAATGTCCTTCATTTGTCTGTGTTTAGAAAAGACAATCTTGTCTTAAACATCTTCTTTGAAGAGAATTTCTCACGGTATGAATTATATTGCAGCCTAAGCAAATGATTTCATGGGTAATTCTTCTTTTATTTTTATATTAATTTATCTAAGTTGGCTGGACATGGTAAACTATCGTTTTATTTCAGAAACACTTATTTCCGATAAAAATCTTCTGATCTATGAATTTGTATAAAAATCTTTGAAGTGCCACTACTCTTCGCAATTAAAACTTCAAATTATGGTGCCCGTCTATTTCTCAGTTCAAACATTATCCTTCTGTGAGAATTACAAAACAAGCATGATCCATACTACTCAGTAATTAATGTAGGAGGTGAAGAATCGCATCGACAACTAATTAAATGCTGACTCACGAAATTACTCTAATCTTAACTTGGAGCAAACAAGTGCACTATTAAGGATGCAACTATCCCATGTCACATCATGTGCAGGTTCATTATATATAGCATGTACAACACAAATCTTCCTTGTATGTTCACTTGACACCAATTTAAAATCCATGTTTTGATTTCATATTGTCAATGCAGCAAAAAATCAGAAAAGCATAAACACAGATAGCATTAGCAAAAATAACGAAAGAAAAATGTTTTTATTTACATTCACTAATTTAAAATTAATTAAACCTAACTTATCTAAACCCTACATGTGAGGCTCGACTACATTATCGAAAAAAGCACCACATGGATAATTTGTTCGTAATTTAAATTTGTGACTTTTCCATGCATTCAATCTTAGTATTAAATCTCACTGCTTGAGTTCTCAATATACCATGTTTAACTAACAACAACGATGAGCGCCACACCTCCCACACACGATTTCTTTGACATTTTGAAATTATTTTCCAGGAAATTGAGTACTCAGAGCGCACATGGGATATTAAAGTTATTTTTTGTTACACAACTTTTCTGCAGGTATTGTACATTGTATTCATTCATAGTATGAATTTCATACATATATAAATTATATACAACCCCAGGGTTACCACTCCAGTTTATGTCGTCAAAAAAAATCCGTGACAAGCAAAGAAAAATTCTATTGCAGTATGAAAAGCACTTAAAATTATACAAAATTCTACTGTTGTGCATGTGCTGACAACTCAATCTTTCGGCAATATAATATTTACAGTTTTGTCCCAAAAAATTTTCACACAAACGCTATACTTGTACCCCACACCAACCAACAAATCCCAGAAGAGTTAGTCTTAGTTTTTTAATGTACACATTTTACGATTTTTATTATGTAGATGTTGTTATTTTTTCTGAAAAAAGATGTATGGGTGGTACCTTCGTAGGACTCGATCGTAATTGATGCCAGCACTATGGAATTGTGAGGAGACTGAATCCTCATGAATATTGGGTAAAACGAAAACACTCTGAGAAGCTCTGAGAGGGCCAGAGGCTGAGTAATTACTGGTCCGGAAAATTCGTCTCACTGAGTTCCCAAAATTAAATTTTTCGGGTCTCTGAGTTTGAGTTAGAATTCCACCATCATTGAATGAGGGTCTGGTAGTGCTCCGATACACATCATTTTCCCCCACACTTTCTCCACTTTGATTATTCAACGCGGAATACGACCCACTAAAAACTGACCTCATCTTCAGAAGAGTGATATGTTCAACTTATGGTCGTCCAAAAAACTCGTCGATCCTTTCTCGTCCGTCTAATTGAAATTTGAAAAGGAGAACTGTCGCAATAACAACTGTTGCTCCAGCCTGTCTGTAGTTTAATTGAATACAAGATATTAATTGATTCCCTTCTTTTGACCCTTTACTAGAAGGAAAAAAAAGAAGATTCACAATGTCAATTTTCCCTCTCCTTCTTGACTTGCACTAGATATTCCACCAACACTGAGTATCTGTCTCTCTTTCTTTCTGAAAACACACACACACAACTACCTACTATTCACCGTTACCTCTCTGAATCATTTGAAGAGTCGATGAAAGACTAGATCCCCTTATTTTGTTTACTTTCATTTCACACCAGATCCTCAGCTACACTCAACTCAACTCATGTCAGAGCACACTTTCCCGGAGCTACGTTACTTTTTTTGTTTTGTTTTGCATTCGTAAAAGAAACGCACTGAGTAGCTGCAACCATACAAATCACAAAGTTTATTTTCACTTATTGAGACACTACAAACTTGTAAACTGACACAATATTATTAAAACAACTTTGTTACACTTGTATGTGAGACTAGAATATGTGCATTTTGACTAGTGTCTCCCACTCCCTTTCCTTTCTACACAACAACAATTTTCTTGTACCGCATAGAGACTCTCTTTCTCGTACTCACTCTCTCACTCACTCTCTGTCACTTTCCTTGACCCTACATGACACAGAATTGTCACATTCAATAAGAATAGAAATAAAATGTGATGACCTGAGCACAAAAAATTACAGGTTAGTAGTAGTACTCTCATAGTCACCCGCAAAGCGGTATACCAGGAATGAGACTAAAGAGAAGATTACTACTGACTTTACATTTATTCATTGCCTGTATGGCGTTCCTAGAAGACAAGCACAATTCCTCCACGCATACATATGGATGGAAATAATATCAACTCCACACACAGCACAGAGTCATGCGGGTAAACAAGGCAGGATATTTTGCACGCTTGACTGCTAGCACACTTACTCTTGTAGAATGGTGCATATCAATGTAACATGCCCCTTTCGACGACTACCTTCACTCTCGCAAACTATTCTTTCATGATGACGATGTTTCGTTTCAAACTAAACCTTAACTAAAGCTTTCGTAGAGGGGAAAGGGGTGTTTAGGGGGATTGCCAACATTCATATTCGCTAAAAAAGGATGCATAACTCTCTCTCTCTCGGTGTGTATATTTATTTTATACAGAGGTATATATTTCCCTAGATTGATCTCACATTCTAGACCTCTGTCCCGAGACTACCCGTGTTGTGAATGTTTGTTGTATTATATTATTTATACATACTTTTATACTTGTGTGTGTGTGTGTAACTGTAGTAAATATATGAGCTGTTCCACGACTACTTCACTTTTAATGCGTGTTCAGGTTCCATTTAGATTTTCTTTTGCTGAGGGAAGCTGAAACCTCTTTTCTTAAATATTTATACCGAGCGCACATTCACCACCAATAACACTTTTAAATGCAGTAAGGCAATACTTGCCATTTAACTTTATCACCCGTCAATAGGTATTTTATACTTGAGGTACTTAGTTTCCTGAAAAAATGTGCTCACTACACAAACACAAACCTACGACTGCCAACTATACTACAACATAATCATGCACTGCGACAGAATGTAATTTTATCAAGTTAAAATGTAATATTGTAATGTAGTAAGTACTTACTGAGGAGAGTGAGAGCGTTTTTTTTCTCTACATTCTTCGAAATAAAATAAAATAACGAAGAAAATTCAGAAATTCCTCATAATAAATATCCACAAAGAACTTTGTGGTACTTTTCTGAATAGACATTAGTCATAGCTGGTAAAAGTTATGAGTATTAAAGACTCATGTGATGTTGTGCCATGAGAGTACCTAAGTAGAGCAGCATGAGACCACCTAAGTAGGTCTCATCAAGTCAAATGTTAATGGAAACGGTAGCCAACACTTTTAAATTATTTACTCACAAATCCTAGAGAATATGTACTAGACAGAAATTACAGAACCAAAAGTTTTGAACCAACATCTCTCCCAAAATAAGTAATAATGTTATTATTCTTGTTATTTTGCAATCTTTTTTATGAAGATACAAAAAAACAACTACTGTCAAAAAAATATTGAATTTTGACTTGAAACAAATATTATGTATAGAATTTACAAACTTGCATTGTAGTTGTAATCAGAGAGAGGAATCCAGTCTGTGATAATAAAATATCTCAGAATCCTTCTCCATATGATAATCACAAAGTTGTTGAAATGGATGCAGTAAATAACCCATTTACACACACATCTCTGTCTAAGCTCTCTCTCTCTCTCTCCACGCAAGTGAGTGAAGATAAAACTGTTATGTTACTTAATTTCTTTTACACCTGGATTATTATGTAAACGATTTTTGAATTTATGTAAAAAAGAGCATATATCATTTTTTTTATCACATAAAGAAATATGAGGTGTGTGATGTCATTTTCTTATCATCTACCTATGTTGTGGTATGTTCTTGTGCTAGTAACAATTTGTCATTGTTATCATGTACTTTCATGCTCAGCTTGTTAAACTACCTAAAGTACAACTATTCAGTTACATTAAATGTTCTATAATTAATACAATTTCACTTCCCTTTCTGGAGAGAGAGAGACAGACGTACAGGTAGAAATATTACAGATATACAGGGTGGGCCAAAGTAAAGTAGACTACTTTTATCTCA